>JAGVSP010002400.1:0-64510 GCA_022494985.1 Micrasema minimum | reverse complement strand
GCCAAATTAGCTGCAGGTATGAACAAACCACGGAAGGATTATTCCTCAAGTTCTGAGGAGGATGATAACGAAACGCCGTTTTTAAT
This sequence comes from Micrasema minimum, assembly GCA_022494985.1. NCBI lineage: Eukaryota > Metazoa > Arthropoda > Insecta > Trichoptera > Brachycentridae > Micrasema > Micrasema minimum. Next base: position 64,424 of record JAGVSP010002400.1, on the reverse strand, counting down.
CCTATTGAAATTTATATTTGTCGATGGTTAGCTTTATAACAACATTTATGATGTCACAAAGACGGTAAATATGATTCCGCCCCGGGCGACGATGGCCCATGCCACGCCTCTGCTTTAAACCAATACTTCTTCGAAGCATTAAATCATTATAATATAATATATTATACTTTTTTTAATATGTGAAGGTGAATGTAATGAAACAAATTATTAATTCAATTTTTTTATAGTATAAAAAGCATTCAATACATAATTTTAAAATTTCAATATCATACATTTAAATCATACCATAAGAGTAAATGGATATACAAAACATTTTTTATTTTGGAGTCAATTATAATTTTTAGAGTAAAAATTAACTATTAATAACTTAAGCATTTTAAATCACACATTACCTGGTTTTCATGATAACGTAAAAACCCTGATTATTCAGGTTTTGTCAACATGTTTTATTGTTGTGGAATATACTTTTTAAGTCATGTTAAAGTGAAATGTTTATTCTTGACTTCTCAAATTTATATTCAATTTTCATACTATTGTTTGACTATTGCTTAGCAAATTTCCATATATTTGCTGAACTCCCTTCCTCTGTCAAACCGAATAATCAAAGTTCAACGAATTAAAAAAAAAAGTTAACAACTTAATACTTTAATATTAAGATATGTGGATATGAAACACTTTTTTCAGTATTAAAATATCTCATAAAATTACTATAATTCTTATATAACATTTCAAGAGAAAATACAATCTTATCTCTAACATATTGATAGTAAAGTTATGATAAATTAACAAAAAAAATAAAGAATATCAATGCAATATTTTCATCAATCATTTGATTCAAAACAAATTCGGTTAAGCAAATTTATTAATTTATTTTATATATAAATATAAATTCTAAAATTATTTATGTTATATAAATTCTAAAAAAGTAAGTATAGAGGTTTTTAAAATGTGTGCGATTAATTTAAATTTATTCCAATTGGACACTTGCTGAAGTCGCTATCTATTCAAGCTCCTCCTAAATTCATTATGACTAGGTATCATGAAAAAGATCAATATTTGCTAGGTTTTCTATTTATACAATCTTTACATAAGAGATTATGTGACCTTAACTGCTGACTTGGTATAAATATATTCAAAAGTTACATTCTCAAGGTAGTATTAAAATTTATCTATATTATAAAGAAACATCAGGGTAGCAAGGAAGTGTCCTATATTTTTTAATTAGTTTTTTTTGTGTGGATATCAGAAATTTTTCTGTGAAAAACAAAAAAATTCAAAAGATTCCTATTAAATTTTTTTTTTAAAACCGAGCTTTTATAAAAACGGATTGACCGCAAACGATGAAAAATATAATGAAATAATTTTCTACCAAACAAATTTAATCCTTGAAAATATTAATTTTCCAAAATAATACACAAAAATTAAAAATTCATATTTACAAAAAAAACTTCACAAACTTATTATAAAAATTATATTCATACCCTAATAAAAGTTTCATTTTTTAAACAGCCCCGACTTGTTGACGAGTGATTTTTGAAAATTTTATTTATCCAGTAAAAAATATTATTGATTCATTAATGCAACACAAAAATAGATACTCAGATGTAGGTAAAACTAATTTTTGTTTATGCTGTTTTTCAATATGTATAATATTTCTAAATTAGAAAAAAAAGTTGAAACTAAATTAAACAAAGTAATAATTAAATTTATTTTATACAAAAAAAAATTATTTTGTAATCTATTCTATGAAATCTTATGATAATAATTTTGTACATTTATCATTAAATTTTCAAGAAAATATAAGAGCTAACACTTAAAAACATATAACATATTAATATTTTGTAATCAATAATAAAACAGTTACATATAAATTAAATTTGAGGTATTGAATTACCTTAAAATTAATCATCTTTATCACAACTCAAGTATGGACTTAGTAGCACACCCAGGGAGAGGAGGCTAGAGAACTCTGCTTTTCCCCAAGATTGATTACATGGTAGGTCTTTTACACAGAGCTTTTTTTTCCATTTAACGCGGTGAAACGGCATTCCGGCACCTTTTTTCACGGTTTTATTTTAAAATCAATTAAACGAAAAAATATTTGCGCTTAAGTAATTATAATAATAATTCATTAAAATTATAGCGTGGCTTAGCTCCTTTTAATTTTATTTAAGTTACATTTGAATATATTTTTTTAAATTAAAAAGCTTGACATGAAGTGTGTTCCGGCACCTTCTTTTTAAAAAAAAAGCCCTGGTTATACAAGATCAAAGTAGTGCGTAGATTTTTCTGGTCGTTATTTATTCAATCTGCATTGTTTATCTATCTAACCAAGTGTTATGTTTTTTTTAACGTTTCAACCTTCATTAGACAGGCAGTCTTCAGCATGAATTAACGGAGGTCGAAACGTCAGAGAAGATAGCCACACAAAACACGGGTTCACCCTTAATAAACAAAGCAGATAGAAAATATTGAATCAGCATTCCCCAGAAATACATTGATAATGTAACAAAATGTACTCGGTAGCTGACACAGGTAATAGTAGGTACCTACTATGTACTAATACTGGTACTACTAATACTAGTACTTATAGTATCTACTTTGTTATTATATTATGTAACTGTGTTACGCCTGTACCTTACTCTCAAGAAGTTGATCGAAGTTAGGAAGCGTAGTAGATCAATTCACATTACTTCGTATTGTTTTACCCGTACTTCGGCCAGAAAAACTTCGCAAGAATGAAGTATAAGCTTTTATATCTAACATTAGACTGATAGATTTTTGAAAGGAACTGAAATTGATGTTTAACCCAAACTAAAATTCAAACCATTTTGTATTACGGGTGGAATGTATTGTTTTTTATATTGTCAGAAAATATTACTTAGAATTTAGGACATTTCAAATCAAATATCAAAATCTATTTTAAAATAAAATAACTATTATTAGGTACAGTCTGGATTTTGCGCTATAAAATAATAAACTCAACTCTCCTGCCAAAAAATAATATTGCTTTATAATAATTAATCAATGGCTTTTATAACTACCTATAGGAACTATGGTTGTTATATCACTAAGTATAGACACTATATCTTTATCACCAGGAAAAGAACCTGCGCAGACGCATGTCCCTCGCCGTGCACAGAAGGGGTGGGATTTATTTAATAGTAACAGTAATTGTGCCAAGACGCTTAATATTAAGCCCATATTACACAATATTACTGTTGATCACAATTGTTTTTGTTAAAAAATAAAAAATAAAATGTTACTTTGTATTTTATACATGGTGTAAAAAACTCGTAGTTCAACCCAAAAGCTGGTGAATCTACATCATATAATATGGAGTCGAATGTGCAATGACATTTTAATCTGAGCTTATTTTTTTTTTCTTCTTATAAAAGTTTTCATAATTAAATTCTTATAAGGCAGATTCTCAATGGATTCTCATAAGGCATATTAAAGTAAAATTGCACAAATTCTTATTAATATGCAGTTTTTTAATTTTGCTTTTTTCATTGATAGTGTTAATTTGACAAAATAAATTATATTTTATAACTAGCATAAATTTATCGAGAAAAAAATTTACTTCGTACTCAATTTTCTCAAAAACTATAAGTCAAAAAAAAAAAAAATCTACAAAATTGATTCCAAACATGATGTAGATTCACTGGTTTCCCGCTTGTACCTCGAGTTTTGTTACGCCATGTATATATCGACGGTAAAAAGGCTAAGTGATTGATGCGCCACCATATCCGAAATTGAGTTATTTATATTATATAAAAAGTTTTATTATATTCTTACCTACACAATAGGGTTCTTCCCGATAGCATGAATATCCTTGAAAACGTTATAAATATTTAAAGTATATTTTTACAATTCCAACGATATAAAACACAATGATCAAAAATTTTGTTTTCATTTATAAATTTATGTTTTAAAAACACGAAAATACGAATGATTTTTAACGCCCGTTATCGGCTAATGACGTCATACCCGTCTACCGGGAAAGGAGTGAAATTCATTCCGTAGTGAGCGCCTATATTGCTGTGACGTCACACCGCATGCGCGCCAATTGGAGGATTTTGCGAGCGATTTGAAAAAGTGTTATTTCATACCGCGCTAGAAAATTCATATGACATCGTAAAAAAAAATTTAAAAATCCCTTGACATTGTAATTTTTCAATCATTTTTTAAATAAAAAATCGGGAAGAACCCAATTTTGGAATTTATTAAAAATTTGAAAAAAAAATTGATTAACTTTCCTGCAAAATTCACTTAGTGGCGCATCAGTCATTTAGCCTTTTAACCGTCGATATATATATACATATTTATTAAAATTATTGTCATTATTATTATTATTATTTTAGTTTTTGTGTTTTCAAATGGCTATAATACCGACCACGTCACATTCTGGAAGACCATTATGTGGCCAAGCAAGGGAAGTAGTTTTTAATGTTACCTTCTGTATACATATATATACATATTTAAAACTATTTTTAAAGTAACTTATTTTTAAAAATAATATACATATTTTTATTGTGACTATGTAACACTAGCTTGCCATAGGACAATAAAAATAATGGACCACTTGTTCAACTGAGTTATTTAGAAATAATTCTCGTTTTGCAGCTGCAACAGTTGTATGGCTACTTTATGTATTGAATGCTGAATGTCTTCTCCAAGGATATCTGACAAAGGTCCCTATAACATATATTCACTTTAAAATCAATTTAAACATAGAATAAAAGATCTACTTAAATGCACCTAGAGGGCATATGTAGGCTAAACTTTTTGTATGTTAGTACTGGTAAGTACTGTGGGCCTTCTAAACAAGCATAATATAATTTTACGTTTACTGCCGTTTAGGCTTGAAACCGCAGTGTGTATTACAACAGGCAATTAGTGCCTATTCTGTATATAATACAATTAAACCAAAAACATGATCTGTTATCAAGCTTATCTCATTGCTTAATTTGCTGTATTTAAACATATTTAAATTGGTTAATTATGCTTACTACAAATAGATCTTTATAAATTTCAGTAAATGGGATATTGGCCCGGCCCTAGAGCACGTGCTTGAGTATACCGACCTAATATTTACCAAAATATCTATCTTTTTATGATTCTTTCAACTAGTCTGACATAACTTTACTCTTGCTATGTAAATGTACATGAAGTTTTAAATAAATAAATAAATAAAACTGTGCCAGAAAGTAGGAAAAGTGTTTTCGTAGAATCAGATTCGAACATAGATTGTTAAACTGTAGTTGGCGAATTAAACCGCCTGACCATTGCCTAACTCGAACAAAGGTTCTGGAAATAAAGTTGTTTTTTACAAACCTCTTCCATCTTGGAATTTTGCAGAACCTGAACTATATCATCATTCCACAAGTTTCTTACGTACTTCTCTTTTATCCCATTTTCAAATACGGGTGGCTGAAACATAAAAAACTGTAAATATATACATATATTATTGTATAATAATATATAAGACAAGGAACATAGAAGTGTAATGAATATTAGCCCTTATTAGATGTATTCCCACACAAAAACTTGAACAGGTACAATGCCATATGTCCCTACAGCAACTACTGTTGTATAACATTATACACTAACAATACTAAAACCGAAGTGTTCTGATTGATTGGGGACCTACCAGCTTCTAGCAAAAGCTTTTACAACTACTATAATATGTTTCATCGTATGCCCTTATGTAATAGTTTTTTTTAGATATCCTATAGTATTAAGAGTTACTTAAATTTATATTACAACAAAATACGTAACTTTAGATAGAAAAAATATTTTTATTACGTTGCATTTCTTATTTATTAAATTAAAACAAACTTATCCCATTTTATAATTTTCTGTTCATATAATTGATTACTCTGTTTTGCGGATATCATCATTTCAATTAACTTCACAAGTATTTTTTTTAAACTTAGGTTTATTTGTATTTAGGTTTCAATACTGTCATGCACTTATGCTTATTTTGTTTTTACTTACCATTAGATCCGTCCAATAATAAAACCCGTTTTTAATATCCCGGTCCATATTCACATCCTATAAAATAAAGGGAAGGTTACTGTTTTGAATGATATTGAAGAAATAAGTTTTCTTATGATAGTAGTACCTATTACCTCAGTTTGGTTGAAAATTTTCACTGAAATTTCCTAGAGGAGATGGTGGAGAATTTTTGTCTTGGAACAGTGTATCCACTAGGAGTCTGTAAAATTAAATTTATGTTTGTTTTTATTATCAGTCATTAAAATAAATAATAATCTGAAATTACAATGTGTGTAAAATGTATGGGCAGTGGACAAGCACACATGCATTCCCAGGCACAAAGAGGAAATTTTTCACTGGGATTCATTATAAGAGGAATGGCTGTCACGTGACCCGCGGCCGTTCCTCCAAACAATTTTAGTACTCGATTTTCTCCCTGGAATTTAGCACTAGAGCAATTACTTTTTACATGTTTTTGATGTCGACCAGAAGCTTTTTATTATTTATTGTTTTATCTTATTATTTCAAAAATTTATTTCGGAAAGTAGATAAATACACTATTAAAATAATAAGACTAAACACGCTTCTGATGGATGTACACAAAAATAATATAATCCTTACCCTCCTTGATGTAGTTGCCATGTTGGCAGAGTACCGAGGAGAAGTTGGCTGCTGGAACCGCGGGAAGCTGTCTATTGGACGCTGTACGACAAGATACAAATTTGAATGTACGAAAATGAAAAAAAAAACATATTACATACTTATAAGTATTATTTAAAGAAGTCATTTCGTCTGCAATTTACTAATACACAATATATGGGATGCCTCACAAGTTATCGTAAACAGTATTATTAGAGGAGATAATGGTCGGGTATTAGTAGATATTTTAATATTTGAAACATAACTACTGTCGGGGAATGAGTTCGAGGCCTTCGGGGAAAGAAGTGTGTGCGGAGGGTGCATCCCCCGCCACGTTCTTCTTCTACCCACTCGCCCCTAGTTCATGGTGACATTTAGTGATGTGCATACTACTGCCGCTGCCGATTCGAATCGCTAGTTTATTTTTGAAAATATAACATATTTTTTTAAATAGAGTGGGATTGGTAACAAAAACTATTCCTGAAAAGAGACTATACTAGAGGTTTTTTGTGACAAATTAACCCCCCATCATCTAACGAAAGGGGTGGCCAACTTTATCAGACCCACGATCAACTTTTTACTCCTAAAATCCGTACTATTGACCAGCAACCTAATTTTGCAGTCTCTTGTCTCTTCTCTCTCTATGAAGAAATCCATATTCATAATACCCATTAAAAATGCTCAATCTCAAAAATAAAGATCGTGAGTCGCAAGAATACTTGGTCTAAGGTCGCAAGATTCTATTTTTTGTAAGGACGGGTGGTGGCCCAGTGGTAGCGTTGCGGTCTCTTAGTTTAGAGATCCACAGCTCGAGTCCCTACTCCGCCACCACCCGATTTTTATTTTCAAGGACTAGCCGCAAAGGTTTTTATTGGAAATAGTATTTACAAATTGAAATATGAACAAGTTTCATAAAATTGCATAGATTTCTTTTTTTTTAAATCCATAATATCGCATTGAACTAAAGGTGCCTACTCGAAAATATACAGTACACTAGGTCAGAGGTCGGCAAAGTGCGGCTCCGGAGCCGTATGCGGCTCTTTGACCACTTGAGTGTAGCTCTGCACAAATATTGTAGAAAGGCTTGGTTGAAAGGCAGTTAATGTAAAAATGTTTCCCTCGGCAGGTTATCCCAGTGAGGGAACATTATTATTATATATATATTTTTTTTAAAACACTTTGTACAAGTCCAAATAAATAAATAAATGCGGCTATTATTGATATCTCAACAGAGACAGAGAAACTCTGGAAACGAATGTGGGTTATCTAGGCGTTTACAGGGCTTATGACCTGTCATTGGCTGGGTTAAGTGGCCACTTGATGTATTACAACATTCCCCATTCCGCCCATCATCTGACAACCATGTATGACAAATTTTTTCAACTTGGATATACAGGGTTATTTTTTAGTCAGTTAACAAAAAAAAACCCTGAATTCAGTATCGTTAATAGAACCCATTTCAATAAAAAAACATGTACTTTTTATTTTTACGATTTATTATTTTTATTCCTATAATTTTTACAAATTACGTACATCCTATTCACAGCTGTTTTTCATGCGCGGCACGTAAGGGTAAGTGCGACGGGGAAGTGCGCGCGGGGGGGTTGCGATCGCCGCTCGCGCAGTACCGGGCGGACGGTGACCAAGTCTTTACTATTTCTGAGGAATTATTTGGGTGCACTTTTCTTTTTTTTCATTTGAGAAAGGACATGTTTTTTTCCGAAATGGGTTCTATTAACGATACTGAATTCAAGGTTTTTTTTTGTTAACTGACTAAAAAATAACCCTGTATATGTTGAGTTTGTACAGAAGAATCCACATGCGAGTTGGTATTTCGACAGATTTTAATATTTTGAATATTTTTTTCCCCACATTCGTTTCCAGAGTTTCTCTGTCTCTGTTGAGATATCAATAATATCTGATATCAGCCCAGCATGGGTATAATCCAGTAATTTGTCTACAAGTATTTGTATTCGTTCAAAATGTTGTTGTTAAAAAGCTACATAATACGCTGCCAGGAGCGCGGCGCGGGCGGCGCGCGGCGCGGCGGGCTTGCCTTTTTGGCATTGACATTGGTAACTTTAAAATACAATTGTTGGATTTGAAAAAAAAGGAAATATGGAGCTTTAAATTTTGAACGTCTTTGCGTTGATTTGGAAGTATTGGCAAATGCGAACTAAGTTCTCAACACAAGTGTCTGCTTTGAAAGACGGGGTTGAAAAAAAAAATTTTTTCTTCTCATATCCCGGGAATTCTTATTAAAATGTGGTTTTTTATTTTGTTTTCTTTATAAATGGTATTAATTTGTCTAAATAAATGTTAATTGATAAAAATTTGCAAAAATTATATCGAAAAAAAAACAACTTCTTAATCAATTTTCTCGATAACTGTAGGTCTAATAAAAAAAAATGCTCCAAATATGATGTAGATTCACTGGTTTCCGCTTGTACATCGAGTTTTGTTACCCGGTGAATATATTATATTATATTTTACCTGTTTGCGAGGATACACACTAATGAGACACTTAATGCATGCCTGGGCAGAATTAGCGTAAGATCTGGAGGAATACCACTTGCGCTTGCATTTAGAGCACACATACTCTCCATAGCAAATTTTCTTCCCTTGGTAAGGAGTGGCTCCGTCATCATTAGCTACAATCTGAAATAAAAAATAAAAAATAATTAACCCATTCAGTGCCATGACCGAGGTGCTATCTCGCACGTACAAAATATACAGTAAAAAATATGATACCAAGAAAATTGATAAATTATCTACTTTTAAATTTGCAGTAGGTATCATCATATTATGTCTTTCGCGCCAATATTTTTTATTTCGAAACCACCTTCTTGATTGTCATGATGTATACGCCTGGTTAAATTTTGTCGTCTCTCGGCTGACTTCAGTTTTCCCGTATCACATGAATGAGCTTTACCTACATTAAAATTACCAATAATGAGATCAGCACGTAGGGGAAATAAGGATTTTTGAAAGAAGACTTTTTTTTTTATGATATTTTTTGTGTAAGAACCGTTATGGCGTTAAAAATAAAAAGGTGCCTGCCTTAAATGAAATTACAATTATTGTTTTTATGATCTTTTTAATACTTTTTTACTAATGAAACCATAACGACTCAACAATTATGGATTTACAAAGCATCAAGAATCGTAAATAAATAAAACTTTTACAATTTCCGTATAAAATATTAAAGATATATAACGCACGCAATTTTTCCAAGTACCCACCTAATTAAAATAGGTGACAGTAAAGTATAAATTATAATAATTGTGTGTGTTTTTTATGTGACAATGTTTTTTTGGCCTGTTGAAAGCCCTCGTTAGATAGGCAATATTTATGTACAAGTAGTGCACTTCAAGAATTTTCGGTAGACATTAATAATGAATCAATACATTTTTCTTCGAGTAGTCTATAAACAAAATATGAGGTAAACTTGAGGATTTTCTTCTCTTTATTGCGTGTTTTTTTATATAAATTGTCGACCGAAGATTGTTCAATGCGCATATATAATAGAGACCTAAGATTTAGGCAAGTATGAACACTGCGCCTTAAATATACGCAAAACGCAAGACATACACACAGTTAAAATAATAGGATATATTTAATATCCATTCATTAATTATTGAATGCAGTGGAAATGTAAAATATAAAACGAAGTAATAATGAACGGTTTTTGTCATTATGTAATAATAATATACATTTATAATCAAACTATATATTACATTTATTCTCTAATGGTTACGGAAAACAGAGCAAAACGATAATGGCGAAAAAGCCCAAGCCGCCTAAAAAAATCATAAATTAGGACAAAAATCACTAAACAAATAATGGTATTATAAAATCAACCGTATACCTAGCTCCTAGCACCAATTAGGTTGTAGGTACTATAATAATAATAATATTTTTGGAAATATCTACGCAAACGCATTATTTATTTATTTATTTATTTATTTATTTATTTATCTACGCCCGTTGGGCATTTACAAATACATAATATTTTATACAGTAGTTTACAGTACTTATATAAATTTGAAATATAATTAAAATAAAACAAAATAAAATTAAAAACAGAAGAGCCAAAAGAAATAATACGCTGAGAAAAAACTGAAATATTTTTTCATAGAATCAAAGTAATAATATAAATAGAATAAAATTAAAATAAAGACAAATAATTATTACACAAAAATTATTACAAAAATAAAAATTACATAGAATTAAAGTAATTTATTAAGAAGGACTTGAATCTCTGGATATTGACATTAAATAAATAATTAATTAATTATACCGCATGTACCTACAATAGAGTAAAATATTTTTTTCTAAATCAATAGAAAATACCTTCGGACAGTGCTGGATGAAATGACCTTTACAATAGCAAAGATGGCAGGTATAGTACGAGGGCGGAGTTTGCGGACTGATCAGTGTCCTCAGCTCTGCTCTCATCTCCTGCTCCACGTTGTCTAACCACGGGGTCGGGGCTGACCATCGCTCCGGGGGCGGACACAACCACTGGAATAACACAATATTGCAAAGAAGAGAGATACGGTACAGTGAGGGAGTTTTATGTTCTAAGTTAGTATGATCTAAAATGGCTTCCTGGTCGTCCACTGTTGACAATTCGTTTGCGTCAGAGCTGCGGAACGTGGACTTGACTTGGGAGGATGCACGGGAGCTGGCGGCCGATCGCTTGGCCTGGAGGCAGTTTGTGGAATCCATATGCTGCATATAGGGAGCAGGTATGGTATGATGATGATGATGATCTAAAATAATTTTTCGAAGAGTATGGCTACTAGAACAAGGCAATATTTAATACATCATCATTAAAATCCATATTACTACGTGGAGTACTTATGTAGGTATATGGATTTCACAAACTGCTTCAAACCTAAACAATTTATCGCCAGCTGCCGTTTGCCTTTCTACTTTATACGGGACAGAAAACTGTACAGTTTCTTGTGCAGTTTACAATAAACGAAAACTGTATGGCCGACGAGACGTTTGGCTGACCTGGAATAGATTTTTTATGTAAACGTTTAAGTTTTTAAATACCGTATGTTTTTAAAAACGTAAAAAACAAATAACATATTTACATTATTAGCTATATATACAATTTCCTGTGCGCAAACATACGATAATAATTACGATCGTTGTACAGTTTTCTGAACGGGAAACTGTACAGTTTTCAGAAAAAGAAAATGTACAGTTTCCCATCAGTCCGCATTAGTCATATCCACGGCTTTTACTTCTGACGTAAACTGCTGAAAATTCGTTGGATCTCCGATGTGCCATCAAGCTGGTGCCTTCTAAAACAGGCATGCATGGTAGCTTCCGCGAGGCAGTCGTAATATGTGAGTACTGTGCTTCCTTTACCTCGTTTCTGTATCCGTGAAGTCAAATCACCCCACACAAAGTTTTTTTCTGATACACCAATTTTAAAACTCAAGTGTCTGCTATTTTGATGTGTCTCATAACATTACGTACAGTGATGGTAGTATGTAATTTGAGGTGAAATAAAATCCAGTTCAAAATAATTTGTAGGTAGTACTTACTCGCCATGCATTGCCCTATGCACCTTCAGGATCAGGTGCGTATTAAAAAGATCGAGTGTGTATAAAGTAGGTAGGTATATGATAAGACCAGTTTGATTGTGGATATTATATTAAACATAGGTATAAGTCAAAACTACTAAAAATATTTAAATAATTTTAATACTTAAATATTTTTAGTAGTTTTGCAGATACTATAAGCCGTCTGCAAAGGGTCAGTAAGTCGTTTACAGTACACGCTTGTAAAACAGGGTGCCAGAAAGTATAAATTTATTTTTAAAAATAGTTATAAATAAATTATGCTTAAAGGCCTATTACCAGATAGGTGACTATTTTGAAGATCCAAACCCTTGGACGTGTTAATTTATAATTGTAAAGTTTTGTTACGTTATTTTTATTATAATTTTGTGATATTTTTTGTATATTGTAATCTTTTGTTTTTATTAATGACGTCGAAAAGTGATTTATTATATCCTATTTTGAACAATGTTAAAATAAATATACTTGCCTAGCTCGTATCTACATTAAATATTTATGTACGTACCTACTTATAATAATTCATAAGTTTATTTAATATTTAACTGTTATATTACTACTTTCCCCTTTCCTCACTCAATGGTGCATAGGGCACTGCGTTGGTACAAGTGTACTGAATCTTGGTTATCTGTTACATGAGGGCAAGATGATCAGTCCTACGCTTCAGCGCCATTCCAAGGTATCACATGTGAAATATTTTTATGTTAGGTAATTGTATTTAACTAACTTACCAGCCATCACGCCATTTCCCCGAAGGGTAAGTTAGAAAGGATAGAACGCCATACCACTCTGTCCTGGCACACTTGTATTTATATCTAATAATAAAAGAATATGATGTAGCTAAAAGTATTTAAGAACCTAGTACCTATGTGTATTGTAAAAAAATAAATATTGGATTTTGATGATGTGTGAATACAAGTGAAACCCAATATTGTTTGCAAGCGATCTTAACCTTTCAGGGTAAATTATTTCGTGCATGGGTATGTTAACCACTTGAATCCAAAATGCAATAATTTATTATTAGTATAATTTACCAACTGACAAAAACATCGGCCAATACATATAATCTCTTCCATGTGTATACTCTTGACGTAGTTTAACACGTAAATAAATGCTGACGTTATGTCTGTGTTATTTATTTGTTAGGGGTAGTTTTTGGTGCATACGTCTATTAGTAATACAAAAAATGCTTTACCCTCTCCAACTACCACCATATTTTTGTCATCGCCGCGCATCGCGTCGGCTCTTGAGTTGTTTACATACCTATCTAATAAATAAAATAATTAATCGTAGGTGTGTCAGTGAATTGGTGATCTTTTATAAGCTTGGGTTTTTAGAATGAAAATTTTTCATATTTAACACATTTAACAATAACGTATTGTAAGTATTGATGGGTATAAAATACCTATTTATTAATTTGTCCACCTCGTAGCATAGTGGTAGCGCATTTGGCTATCGTGCATGAGGTCGCGGGTTCCATTCCCGTAAGGGGTCAACATGAAATATTTATTTACGTTGATTTTCATATTATTAATATTTCATGTGTGATACCTTGGACTGGTTCTGAAGTGTAAGACTGATCATCTTACCTTCATTTAATACAAAATTATCAAGATACACTGCACGTGGTGTACCAACGCAGTGCCCTATGCACCGTTGGGTGCGGATAAGGGAAAAGTGATAGTGTGGTATTAATTTTTGAAGTACCTCCACCTTAAAACTTAATTTTTAAACTTGAAATGATTAAAAAAAAATATTGATGTTTATAAAAATGAACTTACAGGATAGAACGTCACACCACTCAACCATGGGGCCCTCGATTCCTCCACATTCCAACATCTCATCACAAAATACTCTAAATTATACCAATTTGTAAGAATTAACTAAGGCATAATATTTAGAGAACGAAATTGATATTTTGGTTTAATTTACATTTAAATTAATTTTTAAAAATATTTATATTAATGGATAAAATTAGGTACCAATGCGAATAGTGGCACAAAATAATACTTTGACAAAACGATAAAATAACGATTTATAAGAGGTTTTTATATATACATACCTACCTACTAAGAAACATGCCTTAACTTTCCCAAATAATAAGCTTTGCTATACAATAAATATCTACCATTTTAACAGTTTCATGAATATTTGCAAGCTAGGTTTTAAAGATTTCAGAAAGGCACCTCCCCACATTTTTACGCAAACGTTTTAAGACAATATCCATCCACTTGGTAGCTACAAGACGTGCTGTGATCTTTGTACAGCGCTCGTAAGGCGATTTTTACAAAAATAGCGCTTTAAATAAATCATTTTACCAGAATCAAGGAGATCTCGCACAAAAATAATGGCGCATATTATAAATTACATTAATTTAGTAGTCAAGTAATATCGCCGCGTCCACACTAGGCAATAATTTATTGGTAATCTTCACATGAAACCATTTATGTAGGTACTTCGCTTTATTTTTTAATTAAGAAAGAATTAATAATGTACATTTCTACCTACCTATTTAAAACTGAAATGAGCATACATAAGTTGAAAGGTAGATAAATAAATTTAAATAAAATTCGATCGAGGAACCAAAAATTTCCGATTTTCGAAAATTTAGCAAGTCTTTGAAAACAATACTCATCTTCAAAACAATCATCATCATCATCATACCATATCCGCTCCCTATGTGGAGCATGTGGATTCCACAAACTGCCTCTAGGCCAAGCGATCGGCCGCCAGCTCCCATGCATCCTCCCAAGTCAAGTCCACACCCCGCAGCTCTGACGCAAACTGCCAACGAATTGTCAACAGTGGACGACCAGGACGCTGACAACCTGATGCCTTGTAAAATAGGCGAGCATGGTGGCGGCTCTCGGGAGGCATACGTAGTATATGGCCTAGTCAGCCGAATCACCTTCGCCGGATGACAGCAGATACCAAGGGTAGCTGTGTCCGTTGCCTCACTTCTGTGTTACCCATTATAATATGGGTATAATGTTGTAATATACCTTATTACACAATATTCGGTCGTTTTTGTAAATACCTTCTGAATTCACATGAATTAAAAATACCAACGCGAAAATATGTCATCAAACAGCGCATGCTAATTACAAAAAATGGTCTTATTGTATTTTTTTTTTAAATATTTTAGATTATTAATTCAATACTTACCGGGAAATGACTTCTTGGCGGCATAATTTATTTGCAATCGCAAACAGTAAAACTGAAAATAGCCGCGAAAATATTCAAATCAAGAGAAACGCACAAGAGGTTAAGAAAAAATAAATTTTGGATTGTGGAAAACTGTTTCAGAAAACGCTTTACGGTATCAATCGCACTTTTTTATAATTTTAAACTGTGTGAACAAATTAGATTGATAAAAATTAGCGAATGTTTTGATTGATTATATTGAACACTGAATAACCGCCACCCGCCACTTTGAACTTTCAAAACAAACACAAGTAAGAAATAAGGGTGTCGCGTGCAAGTCTTGATGACGACGACGATGACGATTGTGCTGAATGTCGAATCGTCGAATGTCACCAGTAGCTCAATCACAGATGACTATCGACATGCTAATAAGCGACGTAATAACGATTTCTCACCACGGATGTTTAACGTTTTCGCGATCACAATGAAACATCCGTTTAAAGTTATCGGTCGGGATTATTAATTACCGCTTTAAATATGGCAAATACGCCAAAACTGTAAGTAAAGTAAAATAATTTAGTTTTATAGAGTTTTAATTGTTTGTGCACAATTTTTCATGCCATTTATTTGCTTTAAATCAATTTGATAAAGCAATAAAACGAAACATTTGTCAAAGTATGCCTTTCATCTATGGTGCTTGGCAACGCGACCGTGATCGGAATATATGTTCATTGTGATCGGTCAAATGCTTAGCACGTTTTTAAGCACGTCGACAATTATCTGTGATTGATCTACAGTCATTGGTTAAGACCACTTCACAATGGCTCTCTTTCTTCATCCCGCCGTTTTTCTTTTCACACTTCATCTCATTCGCACTGATTGTTTTAAACGCATTTTTTCCTTTTCCACTACAAGGTATGTAAAGCTCGTTGGCGATAAATTTGATACTAATTTCAATCGACATATACAGAGCCGCAGTAGTTTTTTGTTGTTTTAAATTAAGACTAACTTTTTATTCTTGGTGTTAGATTAGTTTTATTATAAACGTTTTTAAGAAAAACTGGATTTATTTCCGGATTATACGTTATACGTTTCCGTAATGCTTGATAGATGGCGGTGTATTAGTTATTGTTTATTGTTATAATAGACTTCTTTATAATATTACGACGAATTTCTTATACTTACTTTACCTACAAGTTCCGAAAATCGAATGATATGGTTATCAAATGATAGGTATGCGGAATTAGGAATGTTGTAATCCGAATGTTGTTTACAAGAGATAGAGAGAAGGGTTAGTGCCGGAAACAGAGTCAATGGTGCCTTGAAATCGATAGTGGCAAATAAAATCTTATCGAAAGAAGCAAAATTGGCAGTACACAACGGAGTTCTGGTACCAACCCTTATGTATGGTAGTGAAGCGTGGTGTTGGAAAAAGAAGGATGAAAGTAGACTGAATGCTGTTGAAATGCGATCTCTCAGGCGAATGTGTGGTAAGACTATGTATGATAGGTGTACAAATGTCAAAATTAGAGCAGAGCGCAAGGCTGAGATAAGCATTACCGACAAAAAAAAAGAAAGGGCTTTTACGATGATTTGGTCATGTGGAGCAAATGAGTGATGAAAAAACGGCTAAAAGAAGTTTAAATGCAAGTGTGCCTGGATGTAGAAGCCACGGAACGCCGAGAAAGACATGGCATGACCAAGTACGTCAAGTACTTGAAAGTGGACATGTGAAAAGTCGGAATAATCGGCCTATGTGCATGAGAAGATGTATGAATGTAGAGGAAGCAAAGGAAGTCTGTCAGGACAGAGTGGTATGGCGTTCTATCCTCTCTGCCTACTCCGTGGCTACTAAATGGCGTGATGGTTAGTTAGTTAGTTGGTAATACGTTAATTGGCCACTTAACCCAGCCAATGACAGTTTATAAGCCATGTTAAAGCCTAGATATCTTCCATTTTCCCTTCCAGAGCTTCTTTGACTCTGTTGAGGTAGGTATCGACCATCTTAATTATTAATTATCCTGACTTAACACAGGGAACTCCCAGCAAGTATTGAAAAAATTACCCCTGTAAATAATTTTATGTACTTGAATGATATGAAATGTATAAATAAATCAAATTAATTATCAAAAAAAGACTAAAAAAGTTTTTAATTTTATTTATTTATTCAAGTTAATAAAATGATTCACAAAGTTTGTGCTTCGAACATCGAAGATAACAAATTAATTAAATTATTTTCGCTGATCGCTTGGCATAATAGAGGCAGTTTCTAGAATCAAGATTACTTTATAATATTATGCTCCACATAATATAGAATAGGGAAAGGGTATAGAATGATAATGATAATTAGTTTTTTTTTTAATCACTTATTTTTCCATTCTCTGAGACAACAAGATCCAACTTCGTCCTTCCCGGCAGCGTCGCGCTTCCCTTCAGTTTAAACTTCAATTGTAATTTTCGAAACTAACATTTTTCCAGTTCACCAATTTTAAAAGTTTGCACCTGGACATATTTTTTTTCTTGTTTGAATATTTTTATATCTACCTATGGGTAAGTATTTTTAATTTTTTGTATGTTTATATTACAGCCACGTACGAGGGTGTACTTGTGTGTGTAAATAAATAATTCATGTTAGGATTATTGTTGTAAAATGATCTATAAGTACGAGTGTACTATTACTGTAGAAAAACGAGTCACTGGACTAGGTAGGTATAAATCATTGATTTATTAATACACTTAGATTTAAAATGAACCCTAAAAATGAAAGACATTTTAACTCCGCCAAAACCTCCAACTCCGCCAGACGCGTATTCAGTATTTCTTTAACCGCCTCCCGAGTCGGACGTTCAGAAAACATTCCGAAATGCCTTCCTGTGTAGTGAAACCGTGTAAAAACCGTACGGATAAAATTAACAAAAAAGATGGTGTAACTTTCCACATGTAAGTGTTTATTTATATTTGTTTACATAGCCTAAAATAATTATTATTCAAAGAAAGTTTTCTTCTTAAATAATAGCCAACAGCCCGTCCACAAGAAAAAAGAAAAAGTCATTTTATATGCATGGTAAAATTCATGAACGGTCCTCGTAAGGAGCGGGTTAGTATTGTACACTGTTACTGTAACCCTATATATAGCCCATACCTTTTGCGGTATGTGGGCGGATGCTTGCCGGCAGCCGAAGGGCTCTGATAGGTCGACCCGTGTAAGTGTATTGAGGTGCGGAATCTTCGTGTCATTACTTTTTCTAAATAATTTACTCTGCAAGGCAGATCTAAGTGTATTATAAATTAATGGTATAAATATAATTTTTACTAAACAACTTTAAGCTAATTAAAATTATTTTTATTTTTATTTCAAAACGTACTCCTTTTTACTATTATTACGTAATGTTAAATAAATTGCGTTTCCTATTTTTTATGTATTTAAAATAATAGCCACCAAAAGGTGTCTGAGAAGAATTTTTGGTGCGAAAGTGTTTCGACTTCATTCCGAATACATATTATTTAGGTAAGGCAACGGACGCAACGATCACTGGTGTCAAATACCAAAAGTTGTCAGGAGAGGCTTATTCGGTTAACAAACCAATGTCTCCCGAAAGCTCATACTCGTACATTATCATGAGACTACCTGCGCTGACAAACTGTTTACGTAAAAAACACGGGACGCGTTCCTGACCCGAGAAGATGTATTAGAGCTTTTACTGATCGCTGATCGAGTTGATTTGAGGCAGCTTGGAGAATCCATGTACTCAACATTACGTCATTTTCATTTGAGTAGACAAATGAAAATGACGTAAGTGACCACAAAAAAACGCTATATAAACGCCTTTGAAAAGCGAACAGGCAACAGGCTTTTTTTTACCTTCGTGGATGTTTAATTTTTTTATTGTTTAGATATTTATCAAAACGTCTATTTTATTTTTATTTTAGTTTATTCATTTATTTACAAAATCAACAGTCATTACAGAATATATTATAATATTACAAGGTGTGAATTCTTCTGCAATCTTCAAAAGATTTCTTGTTTTTAAAACAAACAACTAAAACATTATTATGTTTAAACTGTATAATAATTATAATTATAATTAAAATAAAAAAATACAAGACTGTTTTAGTTTTACCTATACCTTTACAAGACCTTTTGTTTACATTTAATTTTTATTTAATTTGCCACAAAATAAAAGAGCCAAACACAATGACATAAGCAAAACCCTTGTTTAAAAAAACATAAAATGATTTGTTTACTTAACACTTGAGGGCCTAAGGACCCTACGGTCTTACAACCACTTAAAGTCATAATTCAACTACGAAAGTAGAAAGGTTATTTTTTTATTTTACCCCAAAATCTTAATTGGCTATTCACTAACAAACTACACAGAGTTAAATACCTACCTATAGATAGTTTTTTGTTTCTTGTGCTGTAATCAATATATTTGTGTATAATATATATTATGTCCGTATTTATTTATTCATTTACCTATTGCGTGTCCACTTGACTTATTATTCATTTTTCTTCATCAATAAAAAAATACTTGTACATATTTTACAAATAATACTTAGGTATAGCATAACTCTTTTGTAAATAATGATTTTGTTTATAATATATATGTAGGTGTTTATATATTTAAATAATTTATTACCTACATCATTTTATTTATTGTAAATAATTTTTTAGTATTTTTAGTGCACTCAAATGATAATTATTATTTATTAGTGAATAGAACAATTGCAACATAATATTTATGTATAAACATGATTTATTATTAATTTAGTGTTTGCAGCACTCAATTAGTAGGTTTCCACAACAATAATTTATTATTCTTACTTAGGTCTTCCAAGGCATACCAAGACTCTGGAGCATTATCATTGTTCAACGAATGTAGCAATTACCTTAACTTTATTACTCATATACATAATATTTTATATTAGTATTATACAACGACCACACAGTATCCTGTGAATCAGAGGAACGATATTTGAATCTGTACAGCAACAGAGGCACAAATTTAATGTAATCTAATAACCCAAAGAAATAAAAGTTATACAAAAACATGTGGTGCACATAACAATATTATTATTATTTGATCAGTCTAAGCAACGCCAACGTATCGATGTTACGTTCGAGCAAATCTAGACAATGTCATCTTTTTTTATAATTTAGCACCATCAAATAATGGGCCACGCTCCAATATTTTTAAATTCCGTAATTTTTTTTGTGTGAATAGTAATGATTTTTTGAAAATTTTTATGTGAAAAATAAAAAAATTAAAATTCAAAGGATTCCTCGTAAAAAAAATATTAAAAAACGGAGCTTATAAAAACAGGGCAAATTTTAGGTAAAATGGCACTTCCGGTGATAACGTTCATAAATCAATACAATACAATAAGTAGTTTGATCAACTAAGTGTCAGCTAAACAAACTGTTTCCTTGAAAAATTGACAGTTAACTAACTTCAGACTTATTACGTGTAGAATGACATTCTAAAATAATTTTGCATTTATGAACATAGGTTATGTTTACCAAATTATGACAGATGTAAAAGAACTTTCCCACTATAATCATAAAAATGAACGTTTGTATGAAAATGTATGCAGTTTGTATCGTTTTTTTAGAAATATTATCGTAGTGGTTACGTTGTATAAAGCTATTTCCTGTTTATGGGATTCACGGCGGAGGGATGCTTTAAAAGCACCCGTCTCCTAAGCGCACAAAAAGAGTCGTACTTAATATATAGTTGATGCGTAGAACCAGAGAAGTATCTATGTACTTTTTTGCTGTTTTAGGCGCTACTTACATCAAAACTTGGTTAAAAATGCCTCGAAATTTGATAGACGCATAATACCTAAATAACAACCCGTTTTGGCGGAAAACGCGATTACGGTATTTTAAAAATTAATTACGGACATAATATGAATTTAAAAAAATCAAAAAAAAAATTTTTCATACTTAATAAATAAATCACCATCTAAAAATTTTTTTTTTTAAAAATTGTCCCCTGGCCCATTATTTAAAAAAATCCTTTATATATCGTAGTTGTGCGAAATTTAATGAATATTGTACCTGTCTTGACATTTTTAACATCGGACTACCCAGCTTCAAATTAAAATGATTTGAAATCTTATAGACTGTAAGGGTAAAGGGTAATCTTTATTCTATTCCCAGTCATCTCCTTTTCCTTTTACCTATCCCTATCATCCTATCCTTCCCTCATATCTCTTTATATTTATTTTTTCCATCTTACTTTGATTTGTATAAATGTGAAGAACTATAATTGGTAATCATGCTTTTTTTTGTATTCTACGTTCATGTATCGATACTGTTGTTTTTCCTACAAATAAAATAAAATAAAAATAAAATAAAAATAAATAAAATAAAAAATAATTATTTTTATGAAGATCTTTTTATGATTTCTTTAATCTTATCTCATGGCCGTATTTAACATATTGAAGGCTTTTAGGATAATGGGGCACCTATGACTATGAACTATGATACGTTAAACCTTTAGGATAATGGAGCGCCTATGACAAAGGAGTATGTGGCAGGAACTAGGGAGTATGTGGCAGGAACTAGGGAGTCCCGTGGATCGCGGGCCCTGGGCACTTTTCCAGAGTGACCAATGGAAAAGAGGGCCTTGCCCTAGATTGAAGATTTATAATCACTCCTGGCTCAAGACATAACTCGTCTGTGGATCTCATTCACGAGGTAGCAACGAATAATTTATTTTACTACCCAGTTGCTAAGTTACAAACTTTTTTCAATTGAATTATTCTAGAATTCTAGAATTCTGAATAATTCTATTAAACCTAGGTTTATAATTTCAAATTTCAATTTCGAAAGTCAACATCTCAAATGAACGTTCTGCAGAATGGCGGTTTTGACATTGACCCAACGACAATATGCATTATTTATGGATGTGTGTTTTGAAAAAATGATTTTAGGTATCCACGCTATTCCCGTTTTGCACTGCTTTGCTAAATTATCAAAACGCGTTGTTATTTTCCATGTTTTATTATTTTTATTAGATATTTGAGGCTTAACGCATATGTGACCTTGGCCAGAAAAGAGTTAAGGTATTTTAGTTTTCAATTCTTGAGCTCTCTGGTCAGTACCGCCGGCTGACCAACATGTGGCCGACAGCCGCAGCCAGCCCTTGTCCTGCCAGTACCTGCTACCTGCCCTGCACCCACAATCGACTGCCGGGACCCTCTTAGAACAATGAACAAAAATAAACAAAGAACTTAAGATTTATGATTGTGATTAGTGGAAATGTTATTTTTGTGAAATTATTTAGACTTGACAATATTTTTGAACCGGAGAACGAAATCTAATACTGTAGTTTTTAATTGTTGTTGTATATGCCTATTTAATATTATTCATTATTGTTATTGTAAAACTGTACATGAGTAGTGGTACAGCCTTCCGGAAAGTTAATTTTTGCTTAGTACTACTTAGGGTACTAAAATCAAGTTAGATCTTACTAAGGGGGCTAGATTCCAAACCATCCATGCGCTTTGTAGCTGCAAGATGGTGGTCTAGTCTCCCACACAGTTAAACTTCAAGTCCAAGTGCCTTTTTAAAACTAATTTCAACTTTTAATTCTGCTTTCAACTTGTAACTATCACCTATACCTTTGTAATATTACCTATATAATTTACTAGTTTCAATATTCATCTATGTAAATTAATTAACTTCAAAATATTTTTCTTTTATTATGTAAGTCCCTAACTGTAGGAGACTAGAATAGAACCCCAACCGTTCATGCGCTTGGTAGCTGCAAAACGTGTTGTCTAGCCTCTTTATTGTACAGCGCTCTTGAGGAGATTTCTCGCGAAAATAGCGCTTTATAAATCATCCATAAATAAATAAAATAAATAAATAATGCAAATTTGTACTGGGCCACACGCCACAGAGAGAAAATGACTTGCGACACGTCGGCGTCGGTCAGTCGGCACTGCGTCGCGTTGAAATGTTTATTGTAGCTAAGTAAGTAGGTACCTAAACACGCACGAGCATGGTGCAAATAAATAATAATTTAATATTTTTATTCAAACCGGCTGACGACAATGTGCAATGCCAAAATTAGGTGACCATGGTGCCCTTGTGTCCTTCCACCGAATATTAAAATAAATAATAATAACAATAACTTTGCAAAAGAGACTGAACTGCAAGAGAGATTGACACTTGAAACAATGTGTGTAGGTATTATAATATATATTATATTATCTACCTACATACTACCTACTACTATTTCCTTTAGGGCACTGCATTGCTATTCCGAGTGCAGTGAATCTAGATCAGAGGTTCCCAAACTTTTTGTGTCGTAGACCCTTGTGTCCCTTGCCATATTTCTCGGTTTTTGGTAGACCCCTTACTTACCTGATATTGACTTTTTGTAAATTTCTAACTGTAAGTGTTAAAAATTTAAAGTAAAAACACATGTTAAGTTTTTACATTTATTAATTGAATTTAAATTAAAACTACTCAAAATAAAATTTTGTATCTGTTATATTTAAATGCCCTCTATATAAAAAAAACGTAACACAAAATAAACTAAGCAATAAGTTAATGTTTGTAGTGGGAATGATGAACCTGATGCTTTATTAATAAATTATCAACATTTAGCGTCAATTTTGTAAGGTTTAATCTTAAATCTCCTCGGCTAATGATCTCCAGTCTGTTTCTTTTTTTCGTTAGGAGATTGGTAACAGCGCTGAATCCCTTTTCCACTAGGTATGACGATGGACGCTATATTCCCTAATACTGGATAAGTAACGGGTATGTTTTTTTGCAGCCAGAAATGCTGATATCCGTACTTAAACTGAACCTTAAGTTCTTCGTTTGTACTTATTTCAGTCAGTTCCTCTTGTATTATGACATTCGTTTCTTCTATGTCACCATGTGGGTTCATTATTCACGATGGTATTACCATAGTCAAAACATCCTCAAACCTAGTTTCAAAATCTGAATAGAGGGCATTTAAATGTTGAATGTAGGTTGAAACGTAAATAGGTACTATCAGTGTATGCTGAGATTCACTATCATAGACCCCCATTTTCATTTCATGGACCCCCATTTTTTTTTTCGCTGACGTAGACCCTTTGCAGGTTGTCATAGACCCCTGGGGGTCGATATAGACCACTTTGGGAATCACTGACCTAGATCATCTTTGTTACAAGAAGGCAAGACAATAAGTTTTACACTTTTTCCCAAGAAACATAATATTTATGAAGGCGTTTCGGCTAGCTGGGCTCGGCCATATACTACGTACGCCTCCCGAGAGCCTTTTTTACCAGGTTCTCGGCGTCCTATACGTTCATTGTTGACGATCCGTCGGCAGTTTAAATCAGAGTAACGGGACGTGGACCTGACTTGGGAATGCGTGGGAACTGGCTGCCGATCGTTGGCTTGAGGAATCCATATGCTCCACGCAGGGAGCGGATATGGAATGATGATAATGATGACACGTAAAATATTTTTATGCGAAAAATTGAAATAAATATTTCGTATTGAACCCTCGGGATTTGAACCCACGACCTCATGCATGGTAACCCAACGCGCTAACCATTACACCACGAGGCGGACATACTACATAATATGTACATAAGCTGAAATAATACGAGTTACGAGAATTATGAACAGTGGAAAACATAATTATTTAATTTTTCGTAGAGGAAATTAGAAACTGTAACTCGCAAGAGATTAGGTACTAATTCTGAAAGAATATTTCAGCTGTGCCTATTCCCTGACCCATCCCTGAAAGCATGGGAACCGATGGATGTGTTAATAAATTATTATCCATACCTTATTATTTCTAGAAGGCCCTTATTTATATTATTTTACTAATTGTGAAGAAACGCATCATGTTCATAACTATGTTTGTATATTTTTTATCTGTAGATCATAATAATTTCAAATGTGATTAGGAATTAAAGTTTAATGAATCATAATAATATAATAGATTATTAGTGTCATAGCTGAATATATTTCAAAGTTTGAATATAAATATACACAATCTATGAACATTTTAAGACGACATGGTCAGCTTTTTTATTTTAACGTTTACTGTTGGTTTCCAAAGAAAAAAATAATATGAATTAAATACTAGCACCAAAATTTGATTGGCTGTATCTCGCATATTAATCATTCCATCGCATTATTATTATAGAAATTCCTCTAAGGTTTCATCGTCAAACGGGTAGCACAGTATATTACGTACCTGTTATTATTATCTATTTTCTAATGTCTTTGTTATTTATTGTTTATTATGTATGTTTTTTTTTTGCCAAAATTATCAACATATTGGTATATGGCTTAGTAAAGGAAGAAAAGGATAGCCTAGGTGCCGTGGTTTCGTATTATTTTACTACCAGATAAAAAATCATACAACAAGCTAGTACTATTTGTTTTTCTAAATGAAAAACTTGGTGCAGATAGGTAAGTACCCACGTAGCTCTACGTATAAGTACCTACTTATAATATTTTGCATTCGTCCACAAGGGAAAATAATGGCGACAGATAAAAAAATAATCTATGGTTCAAAATATTCCAAACTCAAAAAGAAAAGTAAGTGACTTTCGGCTCCTTTCTCAGTAATTGACATTGAAATAAATAAGATAAATATTTCAATAGCCAAGAAAGAAAAATGTATTTTCAAACCAAAGGACAAGTGTGTTTTGGAACCGAGTATTAGTATGGAGAATTACGAGAAGATATTGGTTGTAGGGGAGGGCTCGTATGGCGTAGTGATGAAGTGCCGCCACGTCGGTTCAGGCCAGCTCGTAGCCATCAAGAAGTTCCTGGAAACTGAGGACGATGCCACAGTCAGGAAGATGGCCATAAGAGAAATTAGGATGCTGAAGGTACCGGTGATGTGCTTACTGAAATATCATTTGTCGTGGCTTTTCATACTGTTATTGAAATATTCTTCGTATATACATAATAGGAGTACGTATACTTACTCGTAGGTACATTATGAATTCAAATTAAACGAATATGGTTAAAAAAATTAAATACGTAAAAATATCTCGCGGTCTCCTAATTTAGGAGTGAATATTTCAGATGTTAGGTGTTTTCTGCTGGAAACAAAAATAGCAGAAAAACTAAAAAAAGGGTTAAACCTAATATTGAATATTTGTGAGTTTAAAAATAAAATTAAACTTTAAATTATTTCACATTACGTACAACTTAATTCTTACATTTTTACATTTGCAATCTTGTTTGAAGTTTGTCTTGGAGATTGCGATCTTACGAAACAGCCTAGATACTTTCAAAAGGTTTGTTGAAGAAAACACGCCATAAAGTAGGAAGCAGATTGTTGTGGAGTAGATCTCGAACCTGAGATTCTAATCCGGAATCCGCGACTCTTTACTTCTAGACCATGCCCCATTCACGTTCATATTATTTGTTTCTAGAAAATCCACCACGAGAACGTGGTGAGTATAATAGAGGTGTTCAGGCGCAGGCGGCGCATGTACATGGTGTTCGAGTTCGTGGACAAGACCCTGCTGGCCGAGCTGGAGCGGGCGGTCACGGGACTCCCTGACACGCAGGTCCGCCACATCTCCTTCCAGCTGCTGAGAGCCCTTGCACACTGTCACGCGAACAATGTAAGTGTTAATCTCCCCTCGAGACAATCCACCAGGAGAACGTGGTAAGTAGGTATTATAGAGGTGTACAAAGTGTACATGGTGTTCGAGTTTGTGGTAGCATAACGAACGACACACAGGCAGCACCGTTGATTTCGTGTTTATTTTTTTATTGATTTGATTAGGTAGGTACATAAAAAAAATCGTAAACAAGTCTACCGAAATGTTTGAGAACTAGATAATAATGTAATATTCCAGTATTACGCGAGTGTTCAAGGCATCATCATATCTCCATATCCTCTCCCCAGGTGGAGCATATGGATTCCACTAGCTACCTCCAAGCTAAGCGATCGACCGCCAGTTCCCATCTTGCAAGCATCTTCCTAAGTCAGGTCCACGTCCGAACTGTTGACGGATTGTCAACAGTGGACGCCGGAGAGCTTGTGATGACTTGTAAATCAGGTCCGATGAAGACTCCCGGTACATTGCATCATAATTCCAGATAATCCACCGCGACGTGAAGCCGGAGAACGTGCTGATCTCGCGGCTGGGCGTGGTGAAGCTGTGCGACTTCGGGTTCGCGCGCGTCACGGCCGTGCCGCCGGAGCCGTACACGGACTACGTGGCCACGCGCTGGTACCGCGCGCCCGAGCTGCTGCTGGCCGACCCGCGCTACGGGCCCGCCGTGGACGTCTGGGCGGCCGGCTGCGTGCTGGCCGAGATGACCACCAGCTCGCCGCTCTTCCCCGGCAGCTCGGACATCGACCAGCTGGATCTGATTGTCAAGCTTATAGGTACGTTACCAGAATAGGAAAAATAGCAAAAATGGGAAGGTTATAGGCGATCCAATTCTTTCACTGCCCGCCCCTATCTCTGTCTCGACTATTACATAACTTAATTTGAATAGTTTTGTTCACAATGTGAATAAATAAAATCGTTCGAAAATGTCGTGGATGACAAAGAGTTTCCCAAACTCTATAACAGCCGCGGTGGTGGGCCCGTTCCCCTGAGTTATCTCGGCTATAAGATTGTCAAAAGTCGTAAGTTAAAAGCACATTTACCCCAATCGGCTTAAGGAGCTGGCCCAAATTTTCACTGATAGGGATATTAGTTATTTTACCCCCTTTTTTCCTCGTTAGTTACAACAACGCCCAACCACCCGCGCCGCGATCCCGCCAGCCCGCATCGAATCCATATCTGAATGCAGCACCATCCTTACTGTATTTAAGAGCGTAACAGATTTCTTCTTTACCAGGTAAGCTGACCCTGCACCAGCAGCAGATGCTGCCGCCGGGCGCGGCGCACATCACGGAGGGTGCCACGTGCGGCGCGGGCGCGCGCTGGCGGCTGGGCGCGCAGGGCCCGCGCGGCGCGCTGCTGGCGTGCATGCTGCGCGCCGCGCCCGCGCGCCGCCCGCGCGTTGCGCAGCTGCTGCGCCACGCGTACTTCGCGCGGGACGGCTTCGCAGACCACTTCCCGCTGGAGGTGCGCCGCCGCGCGCAGCAGGAAGCGCTGGTCAGTACACATACAGCACCATATACTGCACTGTGCACTAAGTCACGCTATTTTATGCAGGACTTTAAATGTTTGTTGTTGCAAATGCATAAGCAAATTGCAGAGCCAAAGGTTCCAAGTGAAGTAAATTCAAGAGGGCGACAACATCGATCAAGTCAAAAGAATATCACGATGCCGCCACCCTTACGATCCCTCAGTGTCTCCGTATCGAAATACATTTTTTTCTTTTTTAAAGTGGGGACATAAAAATTCTCTCTATAACAGTCGCGGGTGGGGGTGGGATCGATCCCTAATGAACTGATCGTTACAGCTCACACCAAGAAACGTGTTTCGATCTCTTTCCTATGTCAAGATATTTAATTTACAAAATTCCAGTTTCAATGAAACAGTACCGAAATCAAAAATAACATTTTTGAAAAATAAAATATTTCGTTTTTCCGATTTTCCAAAAATTAACTTTTATTATTTAGTTTTGCGAGTGAGGCAAATGTGTGCTAAGAGTCTTACGTATAGTCTTACCGTAAGATGTAGGTATGAATGATCATACACCTGTACATTTGTACACCTAAATACGTGCGTAGATTTTTCTAGAGATCTTTTCGTAGAGATGGCGCTTGCAACGGTGGCCGAAACGTCGGAGAAGACAAAAAACGTAACACAAGTACCTAATCCCAAAAAACAAAGCAAATAGGATTTGTATGAGATAAGGTGTACAAATGTCGAAATTAGAGCAAAGTGCAAGGCTGAGATATAAGCACTATCGACAAAATTAAGAAAGGGCTTTTACAGTGGTTTGTTCATGTGGAACAAATGAGTGATGAAAGAACGACTAAAATAATATTTAATGCAAGCGTGCCTGGTAGTACCTAAGTACTTGAAAGTGGACATGTGAAAAGTCGGAATAACCGGCGGGCGGCGGCGGCGGCGTGCGTGCATGAGATGTCTTGTATGACTGTACAGGATGTAAGGGAAGTGTGCCATGTGCCAGGATAGAGTGGTGGGGTGTTCTATCCTCTCCGCCTACCCCTTCGAGGAAATGGCATGATGGTCAGTTAGTAGTTATTTAGTAATTAGAGGTGCGAGAGTGCGATATGCATTATTCGTGTCCTTCCCGTGCGTTTAGGTCAGCAAGTAGGGGTATATTTGGTCGCGTATACACCGTTTAACAAAACTCGATGTACAAGCGGTAATCCAGTGAATCTTCATCATATTTGGAGTAGATTTTGTTGAATTTTTTTTTAGAATTGACTCATAGTTTTCGAGAAAATTTATTAAGAATAAATATTTTTTTTCGAAATTTTTTTGAAAATTATTAAATATTATTTATTTGCTCAATTCATAAGTAAAACAAAATAAAAAACCGTTTTTAATTAGAATTCACGCAAATTTACATAGTCTGCGGTACTTTTGAAAGCTTTTATGGGAATATTTTTTTTTCAATCTATGTAGATTCAAGTCATAATATATCACACATTCGACTCCAAATAATATGATTTAGTTTCGAGTTGTACTACGATTTTCGTTATATAATATAACATTTTTTCCAGTAAAAACTGAATACATCAATTACAGAATTACACAGCATTATAATTTACAATATATTAAAAGTACGTTTTAATTTAAATATAATGTTTAAAACGCCCTTGATATATTAATACAAAAACGGCGTTTATAATACAATAAGTAATCCTAAAAAATAATATTAATTAAATATAAATAACATGAACAAATTTGAAGAAGATAATAATATTCAGAACTAGCGTAAAACGTGCTCTCCGTGCCCTGTTACAAATGGTAACGGGGCACGGAGAATTTAGGGGAAAGCTCCATGAGTTCACCCTAGTGGCGGATCCTGGTTGTGCGTGCGGGGCACCCAACCAGACCGCAGAACACATTCTCTGGTATTGTCCTATACTGGAGGATTGCCGGGAGACATAATCACATAATCGTAAATTCATCCGTATTTTTATCACACTAACAATCTTAAAATCGCGGTTTAGCTTGTTGAAAAAATCGGTAGAGTTGGCTGGACTAAAAGAAGACTCAATAGTCTTTAAAGCAGTCTAGGGAAAGGGTGGGGCTTTCATTGTAGTTAAAAAAAAAAAATAAAAAAAACTAGTTTAAGTGTATATGGTAGTTTGGTAGCGGACGAATTGTATGATCATGGATTATTTTGATATTAATTTGTTGATAATTCGCAGACGAATCCCCTGGTCCACCGCATGTCCGCCGCGGGAGGGGGCGGCGCCCTCCGCCGGGCGAGGCGCGGGCGCGGGGGGGCGCGCGCCCTGCGCCACGGGTGGCCGGCCTCCGCCCCCGCCTGCCGTACCCTCCCTGCCCTCCCTGCCGCGCCAGCCGCCCGCGAGGCGCACTCTCGCCGATAACGACGACTCATTTTCAACGGTAACATGACTTCGTGGAAATTATTATGATACTTTGAAATGAAATTTAAAACTTTGTTACTAATTTGATAGATTAGATGTTAGATACGAGAACTCCTTGTTCCTTATCCTCCATTTAAAAACATTTTTTGGAAATCAGAGATGGTAGGAACAGGGTAGCAACACGATTTTTTTATTTAGATTTTTTCCCATCTGTACGAGTACTGTATATGATGGAAATCGGTGAAATCATTTTGAACATTGACCGATAACCGTCATATACACGCGTCATAGCCGCGTGAACAGTAGATACCTACTCAGATATCTCTAATTCTATATATAAATAATAATATATGCAACCAATGATATATAAAGCACAATACAATATATTGTAAACATGAAACTAATGCAAAATGTTTAGGTATGTGTTGCCTCAGAGATTTTATGTTGCCTAAACAATACTAGAAGAAGAAGAATAAGAGAGAGAACGAGAAAGAGACAGAAAATTGTATGTTTCCCAATTATTCTTGTAAGGTTTCTCATAATTTAAAAACAGATTCAGATATTATTGATATCCCAACAGAGACAGAGAAACTCTGGAAACGAATGTGGGCTATCTAGGCGTTTACAGGGCTTATGACCTGTCATTGGCTGGGTTAAGTGGCCACTTGACGTACTACAACATTCCCCCATTCCGCCCATCATCTGATAACCAATATATATCAGCCCAGCATGGGATAATCCAGTAATTTGTCTACAAGTATTTGTAAACGCCTAGATAACCCACATTCGTTTCCATGTCACTGTCTCTGTTGGGATATTAATAATATCTGATATCAGCCCAGCATGGGTATAATCCAGTAATTTGTCTACAAGTATTTGTATTCATTTCAAAAAATGTTTTTAAAAACAGATTATTTGTCGATGTCTTACTAAATAAAATGATGAATTGTTTGCATATTGAATTGGTTTTGTTGTTAGAATACACGGTAATTTATGTAGGTACCTAATTCAGGTAGGTACTTTGCAGAATATCGTTATAGTGAAGTGTAGGGTAGGTATTTACTTTATTGAAATATATATTTGTACAAATAATATCGACATTCTCTTATTCCCAATATTTGGTGCATAGGACAATAATTAATACATTTAAATTATTATTCCCTCATTTTCGCTTTATCTAATATGCCTGCTATTTTTTTTTCTGCACATTGGCCAATGTAAGATGCCCGATATTATTTTCTTTGGGTACAAAACATTATCAAATAATACATTTGGGTATTAAGATGAATATAATTCTTTAAAAATAAGTTGTTAAAAGTTACAAAATATTTTTTTCTTCACACAAAAGCTTAAATTAGTGCAGCAGATTAAGTAAAATTGCACATTTTTTATTAAAGCTGTTTTTTTTATTTTGTTTTGTTTATGGATACATGGATAGTATTAATTTTACTAAATACATGATATTTGATAACAATTAGCAAAAATTTATCGAAAAAAAAAAAACAACTTCGTACTAAATTTTCTCGAAAACTGTGGGTCAAAAATCTTATTCTATAAAATTCAAATTTTATGTAGATTCACTGGTTTCCCGCTTATACGTCAAGTTTTGTTACACCATGTATAAAAAATGAAAGCAAGTTAAAAATGAATTTTTTGTATTTACCTACTTTATTTTAGTATAATTTTACTTAATCGAAAGTTAATAAAAAAAGGAAATCACAATTCCAGATTATTTGAATGAGC
This sequence comes from Micrasema minimum, assembly GCA_022494985.1. NCBI lineage: Eukaryota > Metazoa > Arthropoda > Insecta > Trichoptera > Brachycentridae > Micrasema > Micrasema minimum. The sequence continues at coordinate 31,816 of JAGVSP010002400.1, read as the reverse complement.
TGTCATAAATTGGTTTAATATTGAATGCCTATAGTTTTGCAGAGTGTTAGAGATAATATCAGCAGTCTCTTCATTTTTATTGCCTAATTAATGTAATCGTGGTATAGTCTAGTTGCTGCGTTGGTTAGATGTTGAACCAGGACAATGAAACAAGAACTTATATCTGGTATTTACGGAAGGCACTTTAAAATTCTAGTGTAAAAAAAACTTGACTGATGGGCGTTAAAACACCTTAATTCTGTCCTGTCGTCACATAATATGATTGTTTATAGAACGTAACTATAGCCGTTATCTTTGTTTATACAATAATCTAATAACTTGGTGTAATTTTTACCCGATGATTCAGAACAATACCACAGAGAGGTTGCAGTGTCCTCCCCCCTCCCCCGCCCCACCGACCGCCATTACTCTTCCCCGCCTCCGGGAAGCCGCGCTCGCTCGGAGTTATCCGAAAAAACTAGGAAAGAGGTCAAATTCATATTATAATCATTAATTTGTAAATATTTCCATCTACACGTTGTTGCCCTCTTTATTTATTTGCATCGTAGTGCATTATATAATTTTGCGTGACTGACTGAGAGTCCCCAAGGACTGTATAACAGTTGCGGGTGGAGATGGGACCGATCCCTCTATAATGTTTTATTTGTGACAAGTTATGCTTATGCTTAGGATAGGAGTTTAGGTCACTTGGAAATTGACATGTTTTTATTTTTTTTAATTGATTCTTCTTGCCTGAAAATGAGATGATTTATAAAAATATTTTCACACAGTTCCTCGCCGACACTCCAGGAGACGTTAGATGCTAATCCTCTGATGATCATCACAGGTCCACATCCGCTGAAGAGAGCCACCTAACCTCGCCAGGGCCACGGACCTCTGGCTTTCTATTTCGTATGTTATTATGCTGGTCTTACTCCACATAATATAAACAATAATGTTAATGACATGGCGGTTGTCTCAAGCATCTATTACAATAACCATGCTTTAGTATTTATAGAAGTAGAAGGTAAATCTAATGACAATAGCATAAAAATGTTAATTCATTACGAAATTTTCTTTATATATCTCCACTTAGTTTAATTTCTATGCTTGAGGCTCTTTTTTTTGGTAATTAGCAATTATTATAATAATAATTATCATCGTTTTACAAAAAAAAACAGCACATCATACATATTATGAAGAAACTGCTGTAGTGGTTATTTATTAGTGTGAAAAATATATAATATTGTGTTATTATGGACCTGAAAAATGAGAGACTGTTCTGTTATATTCAGATAGATATCTACTGTTTTGGAATTTATTATCTTGATATATTGCTTTTTTTTAAATAACGTATTAATGTATACAAATAAATATTTTTTTAGTAAAGTTTGTTGTTTTAATTGAGTATGTTTTTGTATCTTTTTTAATCGATGCAATGAATGACAATATGCTTGAGTGGCAATATTGTGACAATGGAATAATACATTATTTAGTTCAAACCTACTTCAAATGATTTTCATATAAAAAATTATTTATTATCGGGTAATTCATTTATTAATTTTGTCGTTATGATTCATTTTCTTTTGATTAATAAATGTGAGCGATTACCATCTAACCTAACTCCTATTGTACTATAATTAATATTACACAATATACCTATCTCCTTGAATATTACACATAACACAATGTCATACGTTTTTAAGTAATAAAAAATCGTTTAAATTCTTTTTGAACTGAGTAATTATTTCATTGTCGCCATCAAGGATATTGAAATACACTAGCATATGATACGAGTGCCATTTTTCTCGAGAAGCTGGCATATTCCAACCAATCCATTCGTTTTCAATTGCCACAAATATAGGACGTGTCGACATTGCGAAAAAGGCTCTTGAGAATCATAAAGTTTTTGTTCATACTAAAAAAAAAAATGACAGCTGTACTTAAATTTTTCATTTTTAAAATTTATTTACACCCCCATTCCGATTTTTTTCACGATAGGTTTATGCGGTGACTCAGTGTGGTGCTATTGAGTGCTTTTTTCCCACCACAAACGTTTTTTTATGCAAAATATTCGCTAAAACATCATATTAATTTTTCTGCATACCTACTAAATTTTCGCATAAAAATAGATCAAATTTCCAGTTCAATGACATCTTAAAACCGCATCTAGCTGGAAAAATAAGGAAATTATAAAGTTTTAAACTTTGCTTAATAAGTTGTATGAAAATTGTACAAAGCCTACTTTTAAATAAAAAGTACCTACTCAGTACCTACCTGATTACGAAGTAGCCCGTTTTCATACAACTCACTAAACAAAGTTTAAAACGTTATAATTTCTTTATTTTTCCAGCTAGACGTGGTTTTATGATGTCGTTCAACTGAAAATTTTGTCTATTTTCGATTTATGGGGCCGCAAAGTTTTTTTTGACCAATTAAAACTTGTCGGAATGTGAAAATTTACTATGGAGAAAAATAAGTAGCGAATATTTTGCATAAAAAAACGTTTTTGGTGGAAAATAAAGCACTGAATAGCGCGATACTGAGCCACTAAATAAACCTATGGTGAAAAAAGTCGGAATGGGGGTGTAAATATTCTGCTTTTATAATAGTTTTTTTAGCATCCTAGATTTCCATCAATCGCCATTGATTTGAATTTTATTGAAAAATAGCGGGAAAAAATGTGGCGGTTTAGTTCGCATATTTCCCGTAACCACATGGTACATCAGCGTGGGTTTGTTAGTTTTAGTTCTGTCATTTTCTTTCTGTCAAATTTGAATTTAAATACGTGGATTGAACAGGTTTTCACTTATTCCATTCCTTGCTACAATTTTAGAGAATAAAGAGCAATTAATATTTTTTTGTACTCCATCAAGTATAATTTTTAAATTTATTATCTTGAATTTAGTTTGTTAATTATTAAAGTTGTGGGTACGTATAATAACCAAAATTATTATCGAAAATGACATAGACTGAAAACTTGTGAATACATTTTACCATTAAAACATATGTTTCAAAATGTTTAAAACTATTGGTTCGAAGATAATTAATAATTAAAGTTATGTCGCATTACTATTCATTGAATATCTTTTGTAACCATATCCTTGATTATAAAATACATTGATTTGATTTTAGTAAGTACCTAATCAACTAAAAGTAGAGTAAAATTTAAATTATGAATACACTAAAACGTTTAGCTAAACCTAAAACAATATCATGTATGTTGTCAATGAATTTTTCTGACAGATGCATCCATTCAAATGCCAGGTGAATATATTTTTAAACTTTTTACCATTTAAAAAATGGCCTTTTTCAACCTTAATGCTTAAAATAGCTTTGAAAGTTTTATTTTGCTTTTCTATCTCAACATGTTTTTGTTACAAAAATGCAATTATGTTTTTAATGTTTGTTTTGTTTGTTTTGTCTACGTACTTAACTCTTTATAAGACAGCTAAATTTTGGTGTTGGGATCTTTGGAATAGGTAGAGGTAGTTTTAAATGTGATTTGTTCAAATTATTATTGATTTTATTTTGATACAAACAAGGTTGTATCTTGAGTTATAAAACTTATTCTGGGACATTATGTTATAAATTACTAAGCAATTAAACATTACAAAACTTCAGACATAAAGCATTAAAGTTTAATGTCTTAAACCCTGCAATGTCTAACGCCAGAGTCTCGGAAATGTTCAATGTCTGAATTATTATTATTATTATAACAATTCTGACAGCAAATACCCCAAAAACTCAGACATTAAACACATCATTAGATATGCATACTAACTGACAATACCACTTTTTTTTTAAATTTTGAAATAGGTGCATGCTTGATTTTAGTGTAATAATTATTTTCTCTCTACAGTCTACAACTCTGAATTTAAGCATGTTCATTTTTAATTATCTAAGAATGTTTTGATCAAATTTGCACTTCAGGACAGTATTTACAGTATTTACACTTCACTTCACTTCTGTATGTAACTGTAAAGGTACAAATTACAATAATTTCATTAGTTGTTGAATAATATTGGTCGGTACCTACTCCTCAATAAACAATTTATTATTTAGCTGGCATGAGTGGCACACTTGTTAGTAATAAATTGTAAACATTGTATTAGTGAATTATTGTCCAGAGCATTGTGAGGCGTGTTTCATTCTCTCTTTATATACTCTTTTTGAAATCTACTTCACTGGGAAAAATTTGTATGTATTATGCCAGCTAAAACACAAAAAATTGCTATAAAAACAGGATATTCTATTCTATTTTTGAAATGGAGGACTGTTTGATAATATGTAATTAATTTATTGATATATAAAAATATTTTCAGAAATATGGCAAAGATATTGAATGGAACTGAAATCTCAGCCCAATTGAAGAATGAACTGAAAAATGAAATCGATGTTTGGGTGTCAAAGGACCACAGGAGACCACAGTTGACCTGTGTATTAGTTGGAGATGATCCCGCTAGTGCTACGTATGTACGAAAGAAGATGGAGGCCGCTCAATTAGTTGGTATGTAGTACAAGTTTGGTATATTGCAAAGCTCCCAATTATTGTTTGTGGGGATGAAAGTATTTTGTAAAAAATGATGTATTCAGAAACATGGACATTATCATCTGAGTTTTTTTTTTCAGGAATTGTTAGCAAGACAATAAATATCGATTCCAGCATTACTCAAAACGATTTGCTAGACAAATTGAAAGATCTGAATAATGATGATAGTATAGATGGAATTCTTGTACAGTTACCCTTGCCTGAATCTATTGACGAAAGAACAATATGCAACGCCGTGGTACCAGAAAAAAATGTTGATGGATTTCATATTATGAACATAGGAAAACTGTGTTTGGATATGGATACTCTGATACCGTGCACTCCAGCTGGTGTTATTGAAATTATTAAAAGGTTTGTTCGTTAATAATGTGAAACATTGGCATTTATAAATTATTTTAATATAACTAATAAAAGCTAAATAAAAATACTAAGTACCTACACTTCCACTTTTATTTATTTGAGCATTACCTATTTTGTTACAATATGCATTCAACATATGTTTTTGTATTTCGTCTCATCTTTCTATTATACTGTCTTTTTCCAACTCATGTGTAAATTTATTTTGTAAAAACTGTTTTTTATAGAATTGAATTTTTAAAAATACATAAATAGTATTTGAATGGTTTCAAATACTCTCAATCGGCCATTAATTTTTAAGGATTTACTTTTCGTGTCTTTAATGTGACTGTTAAAAAAAAACTTTGAGGCAAATGTGATTTAAAGATCTTACATCATGTTAGATGTTGCATTTCACAGTTTTATTAAATTTTTTTTTTTTTTTAGAAACAAAATTGAAACATTTGGGCGCAATGCTGTGGTTGTTAGTCGTTCCAAAAATATTGGTTTGCCAGTCGCCATGTTACTTCATGCTGATGGCAGGCATGAATCTGCTCTAGGAATGGATGCAACAGTTACTATTTGCCATCGCTACACCCCTCCAGATCAGTTAGCCATGCACTGTCGTAATGCAGACATCATTGTTACTGCAACAGGTCATTTTTCTAATCTATATAAAAATTTATATCTGTAAGTTTTTTGATGGTCGGTGGTTTCATTAGAATATATCATCATTTTAACAATTATTATTGCATGTTTGTATAAGATAGTTTTATTAAGTGCATATTTTTTTCATTTTAGGTATACCTGGTTTGATCAAAGCTGATATGGTAAAACCGGAGCAACTGTAATTGACGTGGGTTTGATAAGAATAACTGACCCTGATACTGGGGCAAAAAGATTTGTTGGAGATGTTGACTTTGAAGGTTGGAACCTACTTTTGAACTGAGAAAATCTATCACATTTATAATCTTTTTGCAAAAATAGATGTGGTTTAGTTATGGTGGAGCGGGATTTGAACCTAAGGATTCATATCTAGAATCCGCGACTCTGCCATTAGACCACAAGCCAATTATCAATTCAACTCTATTATCATTGATTTTAAAAATATGTTACGTCTTTACTAAATTTAATATAAATCTGGCTAAGGACATTTAAATCAATTATGCCAAAATTAAATAATTTTGGAGAACACTGTCGCAAGTCGCAAGTGTCAGTTTTTTTATAAAAATGTTATGTGTACATAATTAGATTTTCTCTTTTTTTTTTGTCTAAATAAAAATAATACAAAATTGACAATGTTGACATGAAAAATTTAAATTTATTTAAATCAATTTAATATTTAAAGGTGCGTCAATTTTTTAAAATCATAAATATGTTAATGATTTTAGAAGTGTCGAAGATTGCTGGTGCCATCACTCCTGTCCCTGGTGGAGTGGGTCCCCATGACGGTTGCGATGCTCATGAAGAACACATTCATAGCGGCCAAAAACAGGGCCAAAATATTTACCCAATGACTTATTTAAGCACATTCCATTAACTATTGCTGTCAAACAGTATTTCTATTGAAATATTAAATGAATTTATTTTAAGAATACTCATTTTCATATGAACATAGTGTTTTTTTTATGACAAAAAAATATGTTATATGCATTAAGTAGGTTCAGATAATTTGAAGATGTTTATATATAAATATGTATGTTTAATACATAAGAAATTAACCAAGTATTGGCAATAATAATTATTACCACAACAATTTCAGTTTTAATTTAATTAATTCCCGCTTTAACTGACAAATTATCAAGATTCACTGCTCTTGATTCCCTTATGAACCATAGCTGCACAGATCCTATGTCAAGATATAATCAAGACCTTTGATGTCGATAGAATAATCTATATCGTAGCACACAGTAATATTTTGATAAATATAGTCACTTGCAAAACTTGCTTACTGAAAAAACATGTTTTTTTCTTAAAACTATGCATGTGTTAGAGCGAGATTTTTTTTTTCCATTATGATAATTTGTGTGAGAATTTTTTTTAGGGAAATCATGCATAGCATTATACAATACAGCAAGATGGGCGTCAAATAATCTTTGAGTTACGCTGTGTTATGGTGAAAATGGAAGGTAATGTCATTTTCACTTCTGTAAACTTCCTCAAAAATAATAAAAGCACATACCTACATAATATTTTTTTTAATGCGTTCCTACATTGCTTTTCCACAATGAGCTACATCTTCAATACACTGTAAAATAAGACTAACAATAAATAATTATGACAAAATGTGAAGATTGATACTGTGTGACCTTTACTTCATAACCTTTTTATCAGTAATAAAAAACTAATCGCAGCATGCATATTACTAATAATAGTAAATTACACAAAATACTATTAATTAGGATCCACAACCTCTATGTATCTACAAACACCAAATAAGAATAATTTATCTTCAAATTTCTTGATAATAATGTTTGTATCAACCTCAAATCGGCTTTTTATACATGTAGATACATTGATGATCGGAGTCCTGATATACACTGTAGAACTTTATAACTTAACATTTGGTAGATAACATGTCCACCTCGTGGTGTAGTGGTTAGCGCGTTAGGCTACAATGCATGAGGCCGGGGGTTCGGTTCCGAAGGGGTCAACATGAAATATTTATTTAAATGTGAGTTTTTCACATAAAAATATTTCTTATATTTCCCGGACTTGGACTGATGCTGAAGCATAAGATCTTGCCTTCATGTACCACATCATCAAAATTTGCTTCATTGGTATACAGATGCAGTGCCCTTTGCGCCATTGGGTGTGAGTAAGGGTAAGCAGTAGAGTAGAAAACATGTAAATCTAATAAAAAAAGGAACTAAATAAATTGATGGCTACTATGTTCAGGTACTTTCTCGGTAGCTAGCTTCAGTTTAAGTTATTTTTCTTTTGTGTAAAGTTTTTCCTAAACTTGATACCACATTGCATGCCTACTACTGTGTATCGGATCTCACACTGGGTGCCACCTAAACAGATGTACATTGCGCTACTGTATTGTAAGTTATGACAGTGTTGCATTCATGGGTCCATGTGATAGTTATACATTTGTATGACTAATGCAACAAAATGATAATAAGGGTACCTATAAATTAGAAAGGAGAAAAATGGCAGGGAACATTTTAAACAACCAGACATGGAAAATATCGTTTCAGCTGTCGTCAGGTGAATGCGGATTTCCTTTCTTACAGCTGACCCAACTGTACATAATTGTAATAACAATATATAATGTAACGATCATTGGTAACATTCATCATACCATATCTGCTCCCTATGTGGAGCATAATAGATTCTTTCTTACAAACTGTCTCCTAGCCAGGAGATCGGCAGGCACTTCTTGCATATCCTCCCAAGTCAGGTCCACGTCCCGCAGCTCTGTCGCAAACTGCCGACAGGTTGTCAACAGCGGATGTCCTGGACGCCGAGAATCTGATCTTTGTAAAATAGGCAAGCATGGTTGAGGCATACATACACAGATCAGTGAAAGAAAAATTCTTTATCTGCGCATACATAGTATATGGCCCAGCCAGCTGAAGCACCTTCACCGGATGACAGTAGATACCAAGGGTCGCCAAGTTGGGATACCAAGTTGCTGCGTCCGTTGCCTCACCCATGTGTTCCTCATAAAGTCAAACCACCACACACCTAATATTATTCTAAGACACCTTTTCTCAAAACTCGAAAGCCTGCTATTTTGGGCCCCAGTTAGGTGCCATGATTCGCAGCCATAAAGGAGATTGTTAACATTATAGCTATGAAGTCTGTAGGGTAGAAAATAATATGCATCGCAATGAGAAAAAAAATCCCTTCGCTTTTAGGAACATCTGCAGAAAATTTTATTTACGAAAGGTCTTGATGAAACATTCTTCATACTTATTTCAGCTAAGTTTTTTAAAAATATTACTGCATATCTCGGACAAATCGGTTCAATTATTTTAATAATACCTTATAAAATATTTTTTCTAAAAATCACTGCATAACATGGCTTTGTTTAGTATTGCAATCCATCCTTGAACGGCAGTTTGCACAAATCATCTGCATTTTTTCTGTTCATGGGCCATGATAATAGAAAATATATATCTCTTATTTTACAATTCATTTGATTTTAAATCGTCTTCCTACTTGCTTTCCCTTTACACAGTCAGTAATAATATATATTTCTAATTGCAAATAAGAAACTTTAGAATGAACACATTTGATTAAGAATCATAATAAAAACACTAATTTCTGTAAAAAAAGTATTTTAATGTCTTTTGTGGCAATTTTTTTCAATTTTAGAGAAAGTAAATAAATTCGATATGTATCACATTCTGGGCTTTACAAGCAAACTGTGTATATTTACAATTTGTGAAAAAAACCCTAAAATATTTATTACATAAATGTACATATATGTAAAAAAAAAATAACCTCAGTCCTCTTGGCAAACTAAATGTCTTAAACCACATTCTCACTACGAATATGTAATATTTAAAAATATAAAAACTATAGCGCAATAGTAAAATAATTAACTTGATGACATTTAAAGATAAAAAATTATATTGGTTTATTGTAAAAATATTACATAGGAGAAGCTAAAATGAGGAGAAACAGTTTGCTAGTTTAGCTGACATGGACACTTCTTGCAAATATTGTACATACATATAACAATATTACGGAGATTTTAAGAGTTTTTGTTTTCATGTATTCTGCTTTTAATTCAATAGATATGAGTTTTAATTATACAGGTAAACGTCGTTTTATGCCGCGGTTCCGTTCCGAGACACCGGCATAAAATGAACACAAATATAATGGACGATATAAGGTCAGGTTCGAAGTCAAAGTTTCGTCAGTGTTTCCTTGCGCCCTCAAATAAGAAAAAATCAACTTTGCTTTTTCGCATATGACTGCTTGTGTTACAGGAATATTTTTTTGATTGGTGTCATCAACCCACAATGCTAAAATTTTTTCCATTTTCTCTATATTTTTGCTCCGGCTGTTACGTGCTTTACACTTACAGCCGTTGTCTGTTGAGCGGAATGTTTTATTTTCTCAGCGTTTTTCATGATTGTTGCCATAGTGGACGGGGGTAAATTTAGAGCTCTGCAGACAAAAGGTCAGGTTTGGCCGTCTTCAATACGTTTAATTACATTCATTTTTGACTCCAGGCATATTGTTTTTTGTGCTTTTTTGCACAATGTTTGGGTTCTAAATCACTATTGTCTGACCAACCGGCGGAATTGAGAATCGGCGTAAATCAAACCGGCGCAAAACGACGTTTACCTGTATTTAACTCCTCTACCATAACATTCTGGAATTAACATTAACATAAGTGGAATTACATATAGATAATTTATGATGAAATTTTCTTCATAAAATATACCGACAGTTAAAAATATTTAATTAGAAATTAGTTGTTTACAAGTAGGAGCATCCATATGTTCGATAATACCTTAATATTTTTTCAAAATGTGTATATGGATTTGATTGGTTTTGCAGATTTGCTTTATCCATTTATTATAAAGGTATATTAATTTGCATGATTAACTAATTTAGGATACACCTTTTTGAAAGAGTTACTACAATTTATACTGTTATGTTGATTCTGTAATATATTAACTGAAACGTTATATTTTTGTGCATATTCTATCATCTGCATGTGTAGCGATAAAATAATTGTATTTAGGTTTTCCAAATAAGCTCATAAAGCCATAGAAAATATTAGTGATAAACAATAAGAGTATTATGATGCAGATACTATTCTACATGCTCATGCTGACCAGTTGATTCCCTCCAATTATTTTGTATCATTTCAATAAGTAATTTCCACCATGAAGATTTACTAATATAGTAAATAAGACATACTGCGATGAACGTCCAGGATAAAACCAAAAAATAATCCAGCTCTTTATCAGGCACGCTGGGAACTGGACCTTGAAAATCTTGAGAATGCACAGTTACAATGTCTTCCTTGATCCCAGTGTATATATTAACAAATTTCACAAAAGCATGCACTGTATATTCCGTTCCATTAAACTTGGAAATTGGCCTACCATTGTGGAAGAGAATGAGGGTCGGAACGCCTACTATTCCGTATTGAGTGTTGACTCCGTGATACTTCAGAGCATCTAGGGCGACCATCTTTATGTCGGGAAATGATCTGGCAAATCCGTTGAAGTGTGGAGCTGCCATTGCACTAAATGTACACACTCTCGAATAAAATAAAACAACCATGCAATTAGCTTCGGTTTCCTTATTTGTTATTTCACTGTCTGATACTAGGAGCTCTATCAATCTGGAATTATTTACCATTTCCACAGAACTCGATGAGCGTTCCTCTGCGGTTGCATTAATCGAAGTCAACTTACAGTTCACTATTTTCTTCGTTTCGTTTGTCAACACAGTTGCGTTTGTATCCAAATCAATTAAATTATTGGTATTATTCGATAGATCAACATCGTTATTCATTAGAACTAAATCCTCACTTTTCAAAGATGATAAATTTTTAGAAGATTCTATATCTTCAGGTTCTGCTTCGATATCTCCAGATATTTGTGAAGACTCAGAATCAAGTGTTTCTTCGGGAGATGATGACCCAATCCCTAAAACATTTACAGTATTTATATTATGAGAACATGATTGATCAAAATAATTTATTGTATTATTGGTCAGTTATAATATTATAGTCCATCTTACATATTAAAAATATGAACAATAAAGTATTCGGAATTGACATTATTTGTGTTTTTGAAGATATACTAATATTTCACTGGATTATATGTTAATTTATTGATAAAATGTGTTGTATTTTTTTTTATTACTTATTAGATACTTTGAATTATTTATATTTTTCCTGACATTTCCTTGTATTTTTTGACATTTTACGATATCATAGATAAATGAAAAGATAGTAAAGGAAGGAAGAAGGAACATGGGAAGGAAACACTCAAACTAATTAGTTCATTTAGTCTATGAATTAGTCAGTAAGAATCTGTGGTTCTCGCTGTCGCTGTCAAACAATATTATTTGTATTTTAAGTGTATCGTGAAGTGTATTATCATTGATTTGTATGTTATAATCTAGGTGTCAAACCGTCAAAAATGTTTGTTTCGTGATGTGAATTGAATTTTAGCCAAAAAAATCTCGGCGTGTGAATAATTAATTGTTATACGTACGTTTTATTGGCGGTCCCACCGAAATAAAATATATTCTCATAGGAATGAATATATATTAAAGTGATACAAAATGTCATGTTCGAAGGAAGATATTGAACACAAACGTCTCGCTGCCTTGGAAAAAAAACGTTCCCGAATGAATTTGAAAGCCGGCAGTGGCAGCTCCAGCACTTCTTTTCAGTATAATAAATCACATTTTACTCCACATTCCAGTTTGACAAGTCAAAGATACGAACCTTATAAAATTGTTGACAAAATTCAAAACAAACGGAATTTACCCCTTCTTCTTGACTCCAAAGTTGTATCTGGGACGATTTATCTCATATCTGATAGCAGATTCGAAGTCAAGCCATCTGGTTATAGTGAGCAGCTAATAACCATTTTCAAAAGTATATCTTCTAAAAAATTATGGTATGTATCCTTGATCACCTTAGTTATTTCAATCATCATCAAGTCAACCGGTGAAGGTCCACTGCTGGACATAGGCCTCGCCCTGCCGCCTGCCTCCTCCCGATATCCATCCCATTTATTTCAATACAACCAATTTTATAAATAATCATCATTTAAATATGCAATTACGTCAATTAGTATTAGATACTCCATAACACTTAAATAACGCTCACAAGATATTTTCTGATTCTGTGGGTAGAGATAGGTAAGTATATAGTTTTTAGCTTTGTGCCTATATATTTATTTATTTTCATTTTGGTTGGATAAATATTCCTCACTGGGAAACCCCGTCACGAAGAAAGCATTATAAACATTAATGTTTCATTAACCTTTTCTTCCCGATGATATATTACACTACAACTCGACACTTATAATGAGAAAATCTATATAAAATATAGATATGGCCACAAAATTTTTGTATTCTTCCATTATTTCGGGATTCTATTGAATTGTGAATCACATAAAAGTATTTCAATACATAGTTATTAATTTGCAGCTAAAGAAATAAATAATTTGTGGAAAAATCAGGGATAAAATCACCGATTCACATAATTCCTGAGATAACATTACAAGAATTGTTATATTTGAACTTCAACAATGGTCAATAAAAACATAATATTTAGGAATATTTATGTATTTACGATTCTTTAATCACATTTTCAAGGTGTACAAAATACATATCATTACCAAAGCACGCATAATCTTTTTTGTACCGAAATGCTCCGTAAGGGCAGTGTTAAATGTAAAACTTAAAATTAGGTTGTTTATGATTTACAACATTAATATTGACATGATTTTCATAAGAAGATGACTTTGTTTCAGATACAAACAAAAGATTGTGGAATTTTTCATTAGATAGTTATGAAGAACTTATAAATAAGGTTGTTCCTTTGAAACCGCACGTTGTTTTAGGTGCATTACCTTCATATGTTTTAAAAGTAAGTTTTGGAAATAATATTTGTACCATCTAATTTTAATTTATTAAGAAAGCATTATTATGATTTATTTCAACCTGTTTTGCAGTAATATCTTGAAAATTGAAATACAATTTAGTGCTTTGTGTCACAAGATTTTTTTCAAGTATTGCCTAAGTACTGAGCCATATGCCTTAGTTGGCGAAAGCGGAGGATACTGAAGTGCATATTGGACTTGCCAGGTTAAAAACATTTCCAAATGTACAAAACTAAGGATTTTTTTAATAGAATTATAAAAAAACATAGCAAATGAAATTATTAACTGGAAAAGTATTATCATCAATTTTTTTTAACAACCGTTTGGTTAAATTATACTTATAAAGGGAAAAGAAGAATATAAATATTTTCACATTCAATTTTTTTCCTTCCTCTGAACTGATCGTTCTGATATACCTATAAGAAAATACGAATCAATAAATTAGAAAATAGTTTTATTGCAATTATTAATATTTTTACTACTACTACTACTTTCCCTTACCCGCACCCAATGGTGCATAGGGCACTGCATTTACAGGAGAATATTTTTAAAGACACTGAGTTTTAAAACTATTAAATTTAAATATTCTGGTAAAAATGGGGAATGCAATGGTTGTGACTTTCATATTAATATTTTATGAGTGACACTTTGGACTTGTACTGAAGCTTATTACTGATCATCTTACCTTCATGTAACAAACAAATTATTAAAATTAATAATTTTTTTTATACCATAATATAAATCATCATCAGTGTATATACACTTCACTTGGTGTACCTATGCAGCAGGCGCGTTCCGTCCACACATACTGTGGATGCTCCGCATCCCTTGCATTTTAGATTAAAAAGATTTGGACTTCTATCCGTAAACAGCAATACTGCAATTAAAATATCTTGATATTTCTACAGCGACCTTTTTTGTGCGTTTATTTTTCGTTTATACATTTCGTTTATCTTGATATTTCTACAGCGACCTTTTTTGTGCGTTTATTTTTCGTTTATACATACGTTTCGTTTAACACATTTAAGATATTTTGTATCTGTAATTATTGAGTTATGTAGCTTAATGGATTTATGGAGATAATTTTAGACGGTCCCTAATTGTATCTTGTTCGTGGGCTAGCGTCTAGATGTTCATATTTGATATCTAGTACGTAGTAAGTACGAGCATAAACATTTGATGTCCAGCATCCCTTCTACAAAAAGTCACCGACCGCCACTGCTATGCAGTACCCTATGCACCAATGGATAGTAGTAGTAGTAGTAAATAAATACAATTTTTCATAAAAGGAAAAAAAAAACAGGTTATTTCAACAATACCTTTCATTTGTTACTAAACAAATAAATAAAACTATACGTCAGATTTAGTATTATAACAATTTGTTATCAAAATCACTCGCATTCGAGTGGAGGTTGTTAATTAAAAAAAAAAAAAAAAAAAACAATTTGTTATTAACTTTTTTTGCGAATATTGTTTTATGAATATTCAATAAAACAATATTCGCAAAAAAAGGTTTGGCGGATTTTGCAGGCGCAATGATGATTTGTTAAAAGTGTAAACATTTCAATTACAACCTAGAATATACATATATTCTGTTATTTCAATATGTGTCACTTATATAGAAATTCAGTTAACTTGTGGGAAGAAAAATTTATCGAGACAATTTTTTTTTTCAGGCAACAAGAGAAGTAGATGTAAATAATCACATCGATATTTCACCAATAGACTCTAATTTACGAAACAAGTTGCTGCCTTTTCAATTAGAAGGAGTTGTGTAAGAATTAATAAAATATCTAATTTCGTGCTTAATAGCAAAAAGCAAAAGGGCACTTGTGCAAAAATTACACCAGTGCACGTTTGCTTTTATACCTGCATAAATTAAAAAATAATTTCATCTTTTTTAGTTTTGGATTGAAAAAAAATGGACGTTGCTTAATAGCTGATGACATGGGACTTGGAAAAACATTTCAAGCTTGGCTATTGCTCATTACTATTATGAAGATTGGCCACTATTGATTATTACAACATCTTCAATGAGGTAAGCACTACTATACTACACTAGTTTGTAGCTTTCCTTGCCTTATTTTGTACTTAAAAAATAACTCCTATAATGGACTTTACAAATGGTCAACGGGTGTAAACAATGAAATGGCTTTGTGTTGATATACGATATATTGTCAGAGTATGGTTGGAGAAAGGAAAATACTTATGTTGTACTCTATAAATATATAATAAAATACAATAATATGTGTATCCGTTTTAGAGAAACATGGGAATGTAAGATTCATGAGTTGCTGCCTTCAGTTCCCATGGTAAATGTGGTGTCCGTTTCATCAGGAAAAGAAAAACAGTACATATCAGACGTTCAATCTCGAATAATTATCATCAGCTATAAAATGACTATATTATTTAAACGATATACTGGTAGACAAAAAAGTTTGGATGCGTCATTTTGGTAAGTTCTTTCAGTACGTATTTGTCACTCGTTAAAAGAAAACATAAGATGTACTAGAAGCTACTGTCGACTATCCATTAAGTTCCTTGTGATTGATCCGATTTTGTAAATTTAAAAATTAAGCACAAGACCTATTGCATCTGCAGCAAATATTATCAAAAAATATTTATTTTTTAAGAGAGCAAATTGTACCAAGAGCTGGGTTTAAAAGTTTCTTCTATGTAGCATAGTCATTTGTAAATGTGTAATTTTTCTAATATTTTATTTAAAAAACATACAACATCTCTAATGAATGCATCACTATAGAAACTGTCCAATATAATGACAAGATTATAGGTATTCCAAGCGTTTATTTTACTTTTGACAGATGGGCGCCTATAAAGTTCCGTAATTATTGACAGGCAACCATAGACCGAAAAATGCAATACTTTTATGTTTTTGTCTTTACGATAGTGAAGCACATGTTCTTTAGAGCTCCGATATTTATCAATATCGATGTTTATTGAGCCTACTTATGCAACGAGGATTATTGTTGATTTTTTCCATGAAAAAATATAAAATGTGATTTAAATTAAAACCTATTTGTTTTTTTTTTCTTTGTTTGTCGCGACACAGAATTTCTCAATTTACATTACGACAATAAAATAGTCCTGTGCATATTTGGGTTTTCTGTAGCTCCTGCACCGATGACAAACTCCAATTAAGGAGTTTATTGGGACTGTATTTAAAGTTTCTTTTGTGAAGAAATGATGTATTTTTTGTAATATTTTTTATTGAATAAAGACTGTTAAAAAAAAAAAGTTTTACGACAGCGCTTTCGTAATATAAACTCTTCTTTAAACGTCTGGGTATGTTTATAAACTGCAAAATGTTGAGCAAAAATAAAATATAAATGTGTTAAATTGATTAAAACTTCTTCATAAATAAAGTCGATTTTTATGAGAAATCGAATCGGTAACGCATTAGGACATCCCTAAACGATACATAATCGATCTGTCAAAAGTCAAATAAACGCTTGGAAAAGGTAAAAAAAAGTGCTTAAACTCAAATCAATACATTCTCATTATTTTTATTTAGGATGAATCACACCTCTTGAAGTCATACAAAGCTCAATCCACAGAAAGTGTTATGAAAATAACTAAAAAAGCAAAAAGGGTAATTTTGTTAAGTGGTACACCGGCTCTCTCCAGACCGAGTGAACTTTACACCCAGCTGAACATTATAGACCCCAAATTTTTTACTAGCTTTACAGAATATGGTGGGTACATTTTAATTATTTGGCACATTCTTTATCATTTGCTTCAACTTATAATGTTGTATAAAATAAAGTGTAAATTTTTTTTTATTCATAATTTACAATGTTTATTGTAAGTTTTACAAAATAATAGGCAATGTTTTAATTTATTGTAATAATGAAAATATTAGTACAATTTAAAATAATATTTATTATTATTATTATTATGGATAATTTATGTAGCGCCGTTTTTCGTATAAATATATATCTCAGGTGGTTTTAAATATTGAATTTAACGGCTCACTCTGTGAGTAGAAAATACAATTATCAAAATTAATCAAAGATTAATCAATCAATTAAGAGAATAAATGGGTCTTAAGTTTCTTTCGAAACATCACTTCACTCTCACAGTTGCGCACTTCTGGTGGGAGAGCATTCCAAGCCATAGGCCGCTACCGCAAAAGCGCGCTCCCCAAATTTTGAGCGCTGATTGCGGATCGGTATTAAAACCTTGCCTTTAGCTGTAATCTGTTTCATAGTAGTAAAATTAATTATTGCATAAATATAAGAGTTTATTTTTCATAATTTTTGTCTATTTACTTATTAAGAAATCCTAGTTTACATACTTTATGAACATTTTAAATATTTCCAATAATTTTTTTTAAAAAAGTCTTTTTACGGTGAAATAATTTTACGAGTAACTATTCTTATTTCTGTAGTAAAACGATATTGTGATGCTAAACAAACTAATTATGGCTGGGATATGAATGGCCAGTCAAATTTAACTGAATTACAAATCATTTTAATAAAAAAGTTTTTGATAAGAAGAACTAAAGATCAAGTCTTGGATTTAAAACAAAAAACTAGGTAAGCTATACCATCAGGCTGTTATTAAACTAGGTAAGCCATACCATCAGGCTGTTATTAAACTAGGTAAGCTATACCATCAGGCTGTTATTAAACTAGGTAAGCTATACCATCAGGCTGTTATTAAACTAGGTAAGCTATACCATCAGGCTGTTATTAAACTAGGTAAGCTATACCATCAGGCTGTTATTAAACTAGGTAAGCTATACCATCAGGCTGTTATTAAACTAGGTAAGCTATACCATCAGGCTGTTATTAAACTAGGTAAGCTATACCATTAGGCTGTTATGAAACTAGGTATGGCTATATAGGCTATAGGTTAAAACCGTTTGGTATTTATAATGTTGATAATGAGTGATTAAAAATAATAATGTTTTTTAAATTGGTTTCAGGGAATCAGTATTACTGGATTCTAAACTTTTAAAAATGACGCAAGAAACACAAAAAAGGTTTAAGCCAGTTGGCAGATTCATACAAACATATGAAATCTGTTGAAAAACATGGAGCACTCTTAACATTCTTCTGTGAAACTGCTAAAGTAAAAATTCCTGCTATTTGGTAAAAAATATTAGTGTTTCTTAACCTTTGTATCCCGATGATATATATTTCTTACAACTCGACTCTTATAATGAGAAAATCTATATAAAATATAATAATACGGGCCTCAGAATTTTTGTATTCTTCCATAATAGAATTGCGAATCACATAAAAGTATTTCAATACATTTTTTTCAAGCTCAGATTAAAAAGTCGTTAACTCCAAATATGATGTAGATTTACCAGTTTTCGGGTTGTACTACGAGTTTGGTTACTCTGCGGACTACAAAACAGCGGTCAGCTTTTATGTTAAAATTATTATTTTATTATTTCTAGTAAATATGTTTCTGATGTGCTCTCTGGAAATGAAAAATTTATCATTTTTGCACACCATAGGATTATGTTAGAAGCAATCTGTCAGACATTGGACGAATGTCGAGTCAACTACATATGCATAGATGGATCTACTAAATCGGACTATAGAAGTGTGAGTAGTATATTGATATGATTGTGAAGAAATTCATATTATTTTATATAACTCTGTGAATAAACTTACCTTCCCTGTACTCTAAAATGACACATTTAGTAGAAATGTTAAATAACATAAAATGCTTTGCCCATATGTCGCGGTTTCCATCACAAATTACTATAGGGATGACTTAGTAGAGTAAATGTATTTTTTATTTCAGATGCTTGTAGACAAATTTCAATTTAATGACTCGTGTCGGTGTGCTGTACTATCAATAACTGCCGCGAATGCCGGAATCACCCTTACGGCCGCCCAGTTAGTTGTGTTTGCAGAATTACACTGGAACCCCGGAGTAAGCAAATCACTTTTTATTTTATTTTACGTTATTTATATTATCACCATTAACTTTGTTAATCATTGTAAACTTTTTTTAAATAAAATAAAAAATCACTGTTTTTTTTATTCACTTTTTAATTGAGTTATTACTAACTAGTTTCGGTATCACCGTACCATCATCAGAGCTAAAACAAAACTAACAATAAAATACAAAGTTGCATCTAATTAGTAGGGGTGGGGAAATATGGATTGGGGAGGGGGTGGGCTATGGATAGGGGTAGAGAGTTTTTATTTATTCAACACCTAACATTTCACTACACAAACTTTGTTGATTTTTTTAATAAGAAAAAATATGGGTTTTTTATTTCACCTGTCAATGAAGAGATTTTTTTTTAACCACCTCAACAGGCCAGGAGGCCCAATGAGGAAACGTCACAAACACCCAGGATTTAGATAAATCCCTTTTTTTTTTGTATTCTCACCGGATATATAAAAGTACTATCTACTTGGTCTATTTTTTGGTTGACTTATTTTCAAATTGGACTATTTATGTTGTTGCAGATTTTAACACAAGCTGAAGCTCGTGCTCATAGAATCGGACAACAGGGAGGAGTTGCAGTAAAATATCTACTCGCTAAAGGAACGGCCGATGACTTAATGTGGCCGATGTTAGAAAACAAACTGCAGGTAACATAATACATTTACCTAAATTCCCTCTTATTCGTTATTGAATTCTTAACAAAAGCAAACAAGTTCTGGAAATGAATATGGATTATCTGGGCGTTTACAGGGCTGATGACCTGTCATCGACTAGGTTAAGTGGCCACTTGACATATTACAACATTTCCTATTCCAATAAATCCATATTCGTTTCCAGAATTTCTCTCACTGTTGAGATTTCAATAATGAACCTAGTTTTTTTTTTAAATGAGTATTTGTACACATTCAAAATGTTGTTAATTCTTTATATTTTTTAAATCACACTCGATTTTGGTTCTTTTTTTTTTTTTTTTTTTTTTAATAGAAAAAGAAATCTATGCAATCTTATGATATTTGCACATATTTCAATTTGTAAATACTATTTTTCAATAAAGCCTAAGCGGCTTGTGCTTGAAAACAGGAATCGAGTCGTGTCAAAGTGGGGATTCGAACCGACGATCTCTGGACTCAGAGACCGCGACGCTACCCACTGGGCCACCACCCGTTCTATTTGTTTATTTTTATTTAGCGACAATTTCACCTTGTCAGGGCATTTTCGAACAGTTTTTAAATACCCGGACATGGCGAAACAGCTGTCACTAAATAAAAATAAACAAATAAAACCAAATATTATTTTTTTACAATATTCGTCTGAGAATGTAGCGATTATTTTAAATGCTAAACATTTTTACCAAAATCGAGTTTTATTTTTAAAATATCACATGGAGTCCTATAAAATAAATGCCAACTCAATAAATCCTGAGAAAGACCCCACAGTCTTGTATTTTTCTCACTCACATGCGGCATATCTTGGGGTGATAAGGTCACACAAGTTGACTACAACCATAACAAATAGATTTACCGATGCGGAAGAGTCTAAGGTATTTTATGATCAACATTCCTTTGTATCAGTTTGCTTTTATTATAGGTTCTTAATGATGTTGGACTCAGTAAAGATACCTTTGGAAATACTACACACTCTAAACAAGTAAGTTCAGATCCTAAACAATATCATTGACTGTCCTTATCTCTTGGAACGGTATAAGTTGTATGTGCTCGGCAAATATTCCAGAGGCCGACGTCATGTATTGCAGAATATTCCTCTCATGGCAGAAATAACGTTATTGCGAACCATACTGTGACAAGAGGTATGGAAATGTTCAATGAACTTAGAGATATTGATTCGTTCAATTTAAAAATTCTCTCAAAGTAAAAGGGTCTAGTACATGTTTTGTGTAAAGTTTAAAAAAAAGTATTGGTACATAAAATCTGTCAAGTGGAATAATATAAATTTGGTTTTGAAGACACAAATCCGGATTTCCTTTATAAAAACGTGAAATTATAATACATTTTCATAAATACTACTCTGTTTTATAATTCAAACTACACAAACTTGATTGGACTGAATGCGTCGTGTGATCTTTGTTAGTTTACTGAACAAATATTAGCTTACTAGAAAAAATATATATCAAACCAAACCTCGACCAAAATAAAACACATTGTAATCGCTTTTGCAATGGCAAATGTGAAAGTGAATAATTCTAAAACTTATACATGGGCCTTTTTTTTAAATTTAATTTACAAGTGAAACATTTTTTCCTGTTTTAAATATTTTTAATCAATTTTAGGAAAGTAAAGAGAATACCATTACAAATTATCTGACCACATCGAATACCAACTTTATTCCTGGAACAAATATTATAAGCTCCTTTCTTGGAGATGATGAAGGAGATGAATTGCTGGCAAATGTCAATTTTTAATGCTGTACCTATAATATAATTTGTTATTTTTTTTACATCTATGTACAATATATTTATTTGTTCCTAATGGGCTAGGGGGGGGGGGGGGACGTCCTGTATCATAATAAAATAAAACCAATATGTAAGGATACGAAAACTTGTTTTCATTTAATCAAAAAATCATACAATAAATTATAAAATTTATTTGTATGAACCATAGTGCGAGATAAGGGAAAGGAATTCTATCAGAAAATTGTAAAAAAAAAAAACTTCACATTGACACTTAAACCAACACATTTCAATAAATTGTACCTTTAGATTTTCTCAATCATTTTTTAACATTGCGTGTTTACAACCAGATTATTGTGACTCACATCATGGAGTTTTTTTGGAGATAATGTTTATTTACTATTATTATAAACATTATAATAATTATATCACGTTAAAAAGGTTTAAAAAAAATTTTTTAAAAAAAAGAATGTCTTAAATTTAATTTTACAAATTAGAAAAATAACTTTTATTTATTTTAACTCCATGTATTCTGCCCTGTATTCTATTTTTCTTGTTTTTTGGAGATTACCCGTGTTACGTTTTGTCTTCTCCGATGTTTCGGCAGACCGTTGCAGGCGCCATCTTGAGGGTGAAGTAATACTTTATGAAGATGGCTCCTGCAACGGTAGCCGAAACGTCGGAGAAGACAAAAATCGTAACACTGGTAATCCTAAAAACAAAGTAAATAGAATCAACGTGAAAATCTACGCACATATTTGCCCTGCAATTGTTTTCTTTACCAATAATATTTAATTTGTTCTTGTTGGCCCTGCAATTTGCTTATGCATTTGCAAACAACAAAAATTTAAAGTCCTGCATAAAAATAGCGTTACTGACAGAGTCCCCAAGGACTCTATAATAGTCTCGGGTGGACGTGGGATCGATCCCTCATTTTGCAAATTGGACTGTAATACTGGCCCATATAAAGTGCGCATTAGAATAACCTGGTTGTAAATAGGTGACATAAGTGTTTCCAAAACACATTATGTTTAGCTTCAGTACTAGTTTTAGTTCATGTTTTTCAAATAATTTACGATTTACAAAGAAATAGGCAATGTTACAAAGAGCGCTTCTAATGTCATTTCAAAAAAACTCACTACTTATTTTTACTCCTTAAGATTGGTGAAAACACTTTTCCTTTGAATTCTGGAACATCACGCCTTCTGCTGGTATAGGACTGTAAAAAAATACAAAAAATATTAGGGGCTGAGAGTAATAAATAATGAGTAAATATTATGGAGCCACTAAAATGTGGCTAGACTTACACATTCCCTCCTCAAGAATATTTTTTATCTGTTTCATTTACATTTTCAAAAAAAAAAACCTTTTCAAAAAACCCCCCCGTCAACCCCCGAGTCTTTTCAATCTTTTCTTTTCAAACAACCCAGTCAATTGATATCTTTCAATTCTTTAAATAACTATTCTTTATATTTCAATTTATTCTAAAATGCTACAGCTGAAATGTATCAATTAAATGATGAATATAAAGTATTATGTAATTGTTTCTCAAACCTTAACTCTAAAATGAAATGGAAGAAAGTCGTGAATGAAATTACAAAAGTCGTAATAAGTAACGATAAGTCTCCAATTTCGCGCCAAATTTTTATGAATGCCATTTCAATGCATCAACATACTCGCTGTAGTCCTTCTTACTCTTCATTACTAAGTTGACCTATTGTCGCCAGATTTTTTATGAACTTCTCTGATTTAACAAGACTTTTCAATCCGTACCTATAAATATTTTTTCAAAAAGATTATGAAAATAAACAATTAGTAAATAATTACACTCATTTAATGTTGCGACATAACATGTAACTATCTTACTGTCACCATGGGACAATATTTAAGGACTGTCTGAAACATAATGAATCATCAATTGAGAAGCACAGACATTTCCTCCAATTCATATGTAACATGTTGGATTCAGATTCTAAAAACATTCATGTACCCATAAGAAATTCAAGTATCAAGAAAATGTGCTTCTTTAGAAGAAAGTACAAAGTTAGATTGAGTAGGGCTACTCCCCAATTACGGCGTTTTCTATCACCCTGACAATTTTTCGCTGAGAAACTGTCACCATGGGTCCGCCAACTGAACTGGAAACTTTTTGTCATGTCACCGTAGTTGGCGCACTCTCATATGTTTACATTGTGGGTGACAGGCCGACAATTTGTCATTGTGACAGAAGTTGCTGTAATTAGCGGACACCATTAGAAAATTTTTCATGTATTTTTAAACATTAATCCAATATACTGATATGTTGGATTAATTACGTAATTACACAAGTTTGTTTTCAAGTAATAAAATCTGATAAAAAAAAAATTGCATTTTTTACTGCAAGTCGCAATTATTAATAAAAGTTTTTATAACAAAGATTATATGAAAACTCAACTTACTTGGGTTTCAACTTCTTTTCAACAAAACCATAAAATTTTTTTGTAATCCACTGTTCTTACATATAGAGTTTTGGTTTTTTAAAAATATTTTCATCGCCATTATATTTGGTAACTCGAACTTTAGGCACTGTAAGTACTTCCCAATGGTTTGCAGTTTACAAAGCTACTTTGAATAAAGAAATTTAAACACATATGCAATGATATTTCAATTCATTTTTAATTTTTGTGATTTTCAATCTTTGCAATCAAAAAACACAAATAATAGAAATAAAAATATTATACAAAAAAATAAGAGTTTATCTAAGTCCCTAAAAAGGTGATAAAAACAAAGGGTGTTGCAATGAAATTTGAATATTATTCATTAAGAAAATGAATTTTTGTGCACGCCCATGTCTGGCGCATTGGTGCATGGACACCTCCCGACTTTAACTCTTTATTTACTGACTGGATTTCTGAACTATTTAAATCTTTATTATATGTATTTAAAGTCATACTGTAATTTAACAGTTTTGGACAGTAGAATGTCTATGTAGATAAAAACAAAAAATTGGCCTAAATTTGTCTTTGTTAACAGTATACACATATTTGAAGAAGAAAAATTAAGCCGTTTAATTGGGTATTTCTTAATTCAGTAAACAAAAGGTTAAACATTAGTATTATCAATATTATAGATCAATTTGAATTACCACTATCTTGGCCTGTTTTGCATTCGCCATCATTACTTCTTCTGCCAACTCTTCCAATTCTTCTACAGTAAATTTCCTTTTTGTTGGGTGGATTACGTGGGTACTTGAAAATGTAATTTCATTATTTTGACTATTAATTGTTGATGCGGTAGATATGTTGTTTGAAACAAAGCTAGATACTGGAGTTGTAACATCTGCAGCAGAATAGACTTTGGATTCAGCAGTAGTGGAAAAACCCTTTTTGTTTCTAATGTATCCAATTCAGAAGTAGAGGAATCCGAATCTTCTACATCATCTATACTTATATCATTCTCAGATTCTTCAGATGTCACACTAACGGAACTTTTCGTCTACATCCTCATTTTTATTAGAAACTTCTACCTTTTCAAATATAGACGAACTTTCTTGGATAATTGAACCAATCGGTTCAATCGAAGAATTCCTTGAAATATTTGGTAAATTTACACTTTCAGATTGTACTTCTGAAATTCGCTTATTATTTAATGTTTTTCCTGATGTATTTTTTGAAATATTGATATCTGGGGAACCCGATAATTTTTTTTTGTTAGTTTGTTCTTGAATGGAATCTTGTTGTAGCTGTGTTTTGTTATTTGCCTTAAGCTCAGAAGTAAGTATATTTCAATATGATCGCTACTCTCTGAACCTATATTATCATAATCCGTTATTTGATTTTGTACAGTTTTAGAAGTAAAAGAATCATTTTTAGAACTAGTAGTGGGACCAGTAGTTTGAAGGATGTCGTTAATTTCTATCAGGCTTTGTATTTGCTCGCTTTTCAAAGGTGAATTGTTATGGACCAATGATTTGTTTTGCACAGCTGATTTATTTTGAGCATCTGCTTCCATTGCAATTATCTCATTTGAAATATTTTCTTCTACACTTAGTACTTCAATGTTTTTTTCAATTATTTGAGCGACATTTTTATCATCTGTGAAAACTTGGTTTTCAGGAGCAATATCAGCTAAATGAACAATTGATATATTTTTGGCATTTGTAAGATTTTTATTGTTGGAAGTAGTATGGTCACCTGATTCCAAAAGAAGAGGTATTTTAGGTGTTGCATTAGCTAAGTAATCCATCGCAGCACTCTGTTCTTTCGTTGGGTTTCTCTCAACTGTTTGGATATTAGATATGGTATGACTATCCAACTCCAATATAAGCTGCATATCAGGAGTATTGTCAGATGAGTCATCTAGTGAAGTACTTTGAACACTCGGTTCCTTTGTAACATTGTTATCAACAGTTTGAACGTAATGACTGCTGTGATTATCCAACTCTAAAACTGGTTGTATTTCAGGAGTAATGTTGGCTTTATCTGTTGGGAGATTTTCATTTACATTATTGTCAAGAGTTTTAGCATTAGAAACATTCTGAATATCTGTTGGGGTAAACGAAATTTCAGGACTGATAAGTCCCTTTGTAAAGTTTTTACCATCCATGTTTTTATCAATTTTAATATTGGGTACATTTAGAATGTTTGTACCTGTTTCAAGTGGTACTCCAGGAATAATCGCGTTCAATCTTTTTGGAGATCGGTCACGAATCATAGATTCTTCATTAACATTTTTAGCATGAGAATTGTTTAGATCTTCCGTTCTGACAATTGCATCAATGGGCTGAATGTTGGTAATTTCGGAACCCATTGGATGCAGTTGAATCTCTGCTTGAGAAGAATCATTTTCCAATGTTGTGTTATCTATCATTTGATTACCAAAAGGTGTAGAGCGCCTCACAGGTGGGTTTGTCCTTTTTGCCATTAGTTCATTTATGACTTGTTGGTCAATGTCGCTCTGGCTTAGTGGTGGAGAAGAAACCTCATTACTATCTTGTAATTTGAGCCATGTTCCAATTGATTGCCTTTTCAATTTGGATGGAATTTGTTGTAAAATTTGCAATTTAGATTTATCCTCATTTATGTTATTTTTTACTTCAGATTCTAATATAGCCTTTTCTTGCACTTGAGTATGTGGTGATGTTTGGGTTGTGTCTTTAGGTACTTGAGGAGTATTTGTAACACTGACTTCTTTTTCTTCAATTATATCAGAATGCAACATGTCTAGCCTAGAACCAGTAAGTTTCTTAGTTCCCACAAAATGTGATTTACTGGCTACCTTAGGAGTTCGTTCGCCTTCTAAAATGGTAGAAGATGCCAGTTGTTTCCATCTATCAAAGTTAATAGTTTCTGATATCATACTAGATGGAGAAAATTCCTGATTAACACTTTCATTTTCCGATATTCTTCTTACTGAAAAGTTTACATTTCCTCGAGATGTCACCATTTTCTTGCTGCTAGTTGCACCGGAAGCGTTAGAATATTTTTCTAACGCGGGATCTTCTACGGGCAAAACAGGTACTTCAGGATCTTCCCCTGTTTGAGAATTATCAGAGTCTAAATTTGATAAAGCTTCAGCAAAAAGGGAGTTTCGAAAGTTGGTACTCTTTTTAAATAACTTTTTAGACGGATTGATATTTTGTTTTTGCAATAATGATGCAGTATGATTTTCATTTATTGTTTCAGAATCACGCGCAGCTTTAGAAGTCTTTTCCTGAGATCCTTTCAATTTTAGAACTTCCGATGATTTTGTTTTCGATTTTTTAATTAAATCTGAAGTATTGGCTTTTTCTAATACATGTGGACTCCCTACAGGCAAAATTCGTGTTTCAGGATTTTCAACTGTTTGTGAATTGTCATCTAAAGCTGATAAAGCATCAGCAAAAAGTGATTGTCCGAAATTAGTACCTCTTTTAAACAACTTTTTAGAAGGCTTGACGATCTGTTTTTTCAGTTGCGATATACTTTGATTTTGATTGACAGTTTCAGAATCATCCAAAGCTTCAGTAGAAGAGTCGACAGCTTGTGAAAATGTAATCTTGTCAGCTCTTTTCTTATTTTTGAATAGATTTTTACTCTTAGCTCGAACGTTAGACTCTTCTTGAAAATTCATTTTGCTTCCAAGAAGCAGGGAATCAAAATTAGAATCTCCTTCAGATTGACTATGTTCATAAGGTTGCTTGTTAGCCTGTGGTGGGGTTTGTGAGGTTTTAGCACCCTTGCTCTCAGTTTCCTCATTCTCGGGGCAAGCAATAGCTAAAGGTAGTGGGGGTGGCAATGCTTGAGATAATCTGGTCTTCCTAACAGGTACATTTTTGACACTCTTTTTGAATAATCCTTGTTTTCTTAAAACCATAGGAGACATACTAGGGAGAGAGTTTATTGAATCTACAGAAAACTCTTCACTCTCTGTATCTTCCACTAAACTGATCCGTATTGTATGGCTGTAACAATGTTTTAACTTTTTAAATAATTATTATTTACTTACACAACGAGTTCTACACAGGTTATTTATTAAAACACTTTACGTGTTTCGCCTTATGAGGACATTATCAAAAACTAATTAAAATGAATACAAGGATCTTCTTGTATACTAACAACAATTATTGCAATTTATTTTACAGGTAGAAGGGGGGGTTATTAAGGGTAATATAAATTTCATGGGAAATGGGAATATTACATAGTAACTTTGGAAAGGCCTTAAGTAATTATATTAAGTAGGGATACTTTGGAAAGAAGGCCTAAAAGTAATTAAGGACAATATTTATAAAATAATTTAGGATACATATTTTTTTAAAGAAGGTTTATTACAAATATATTTATAGCAATAAGAAAACGAATTATATTTTGTTGAAAAAACAATTAAATAAAAGATAGTTTATTGAGGATAATTTTCATAAAAAATAATTCCATAAATCGGTTAAGACACACTGTAATTTTTTAAATATTGAGTAAGGGTGAATTAAATATGTTTACATTATATTGCATCTTCATTGTTACTATTGATTTTTTAAAGCTCTAATGGTTCCACTTAATTAAGTTTAAATCCTTTATTATCAATCTGTGTAATTTCTGTTGATTAATTAAATAAAAAACCTGTGTGAACTCGTTGTGTTCAATTAAATACAAGTGTTTCCCTATATAAAAATGTGTTCTACAAACTAACCACCAAAACAATTAATATTTCAAAAAAATTTATAACATCAAGAAATAAATATCCCTTGAAAGTGATTAATATTTTTATTTTGTGTGGAGAAGAAGTGGTCTTACTTTCCAAACCTCTACAAAAAAAATTATATATTAAAGTTTTTAATCTCCATCCTATTCTCCCCCTCACTTGTGGACAACTTTTTGCTGCAAAAATTAATCTTCCAGTCGTCAATTTTGGCCTAAGTGTAAAAATAAACAATCGATTCTCAGTAAACAAACTTGTATAATTCGATTAAAGGAATGTTTTTTTGTGTGTTCAATTTACTAAAACACTTCATTTTGTTTTTTTTATAGGCTGCTTGCTTAAGTTTAATCATTTATTATCAATCTAATGGTCTTATACAAGGTGTTTCCCTTTTGATAGACATCTTCAGTACAACATGAGTTACAAAGATGAATTTTTTTGAGAATTTGGAAATTTTGGTGCTTAGCGCAGTAAAAGATCTTAATATTTATCTAAATATTTTAAAATTAAAAATAATCTTAAGACAGAATGGAAAAAGTAACAAAGGTAAAATGAAATATTTAGACAAACCTATGTATGTACATAAAATATTTTTGAGAATGAAAAAGTAAGACATTACCTTTCTTCAATTGATATTTCTGTATGATCCAAATTCGGTTGATTAGGGGGAAAGAAGTTTCCAGATACTCTACTCTGATCTTTGTCTAGTCTCTTCCACCATTGTTGCTCTGAAAAATATGTTAATAAATTAAGGTAAACATAAACTTTTGTTGGTTGCTTGATGGGGTTTTTAAAAATGAATATCAAATATTACCAGTTTGCAATATTAGTCTGCATTCGACTATCAGTAGGCCTTTAAACTTTAAACATTCTTCATTCATCTCTCTTCCATCTCTTTTCCCCCAATCTCTACTCCCTTTCTTTCCTACTCTTATTCCATGACCCAAAGTCATTTTTATATTGATATCTCTTCATATTTAATAACTTTTTTACATCAACAGGTCAGCCCTGCGATTCTGTTAATTTTGTCAAACTACTGCGCATACGATTTTGTACTTAATTCGTATGCGCAGAAGTGTCTTAAACCTTAGTAGAATGGCAGCGCAGGAGGCCCAACTATAGAGGTAGAAAACCCAAATCTGTTATAAATTTTTGTGATGTATATTTTTGTCGCATAAGCAATATTGTGGGCCCTCTAAGTATAGTCAAGGTAAATGTAACATTGCTTTTAAGGTTTTGCATGGCAGCAAAGGAGTTTTTATTTTGCAAAAGAGTTTCTAAAAGTAGATGAATATGAAGCAACATTATTGACTTCTAAATATTGTATGTCATAAAACCATTTTGTGAAAAGTGCATAGCATAGTAAGCAAACTGATGCTTGATGCAAAAATGTGCGCTGAATTCCATCACTGCAATCACCAATGTATCGATGTGTAGATATATTGCAGTTGTGACGCAGTGATAATCAGCTAAAATCTCTGATAATTTACCGATTACCGTAGTACACGCATCACAACCGTGATGTAAATACGTTGGTAAACACAGTTTATGACTGCCCAAATGAGCTAAGAGCTGGGCATTGGAACGTTACTAGAGTAACGATGGCTTATTTTAAAAAAAATGCTATTTTCAGGACTCCGAAATTGAAGGCTTGTAAAACATAAGGAAAGAAAATTTTATTGTTTTATGTCGGGTGATAGCTTTCTCTTACTTTCTGGGAAGTTTTGGCATTCAACCAGGAACTGGAATACTCTAGAAAGAGACTGCAACTTCTGTACAGTACTGGCCGATACGGGATGACCGGCATTATTTATGTGAAGGTAATTGAAAATAGCTATGTCTTACCTATCTTGCTCCAATCAGCATCTGTGTTATCATTTAGAATTGACCCGGATCCCATACTTTCAGCTTCTGATCTCCGGAGTAAACTCACTCTTCTATGCAAGTTCATTTTTCCTGTATCCGATTCCGTTGATCGCCTCATTATATCCTTGTCACTAGTCACTACACCTTATTATGATAATAACGTTTGTGTTTCTCTACTTGTAAAGCTGAAGTTGCGATTCTACTACGAAAACGAATGGTGTAATTTTCACCCTTATTATTGATTAGTGCATAAAACTAAAGTAATAGATTATTAACAACTTTTAAATAAACAATTAACATAAAAGCCAAAACACAAACTCCACTCAAGCAAAAATAACGAATATTGAATTAAGGGACACATTGGGAGATACAAATGATACAAAATCAACTTCAACTTCATTGGAATCTACTAGAAATAACCCCAAACCCCTAAACCGTCACTCGAATTTGAAATATCATAAACAATAAACAAAGATTCAATAATTTTACTTAAAAAATTTTTTTTTAAAATTTTCTAATATTTACTGGGCAGTTCGGAAGGTCCCTGTGTTTTTGGGCTTTTCCCCCGTCCTTAATTTTTCCTAGAAATATTTTAAAATTTTTTTTATTTTAAAAATTTAATTTTTGGAAAAGTTTGGGGGTTTGGTAGTGTTTTTTTTAAACCTTTGAACTTTTAAAAAATTTTAACTCAAAAAATAGGGCTGATAGAAAAATTGGGGGATTTTTAAAACAACAAAAACTTTTAAACAAGTTGATTTTGGACCCTTTTTTTTTTTATTTTGTTTTGAAATTTTCCATATATTTTTTTGAAAATTTTTACTGTAAATTTTTGTTTTTTGGGGGGGCGGTTTAAAAATTTTGGAAAACCGTTTTTGCGGCCCCCAAAGGATAAAATTTAAATATGCTCCCCAAAACCCGGAACCTTTAAAAGGCACATTTAAAAGGGGGTTTTCAAACTATTCGAATGGCTTAGGGTCTTTGTAAAAA
>JAGVSP010002399.1:0-30384 GCA_022494985.1 Micrasema minimum | reverse complement strand
TATCACGTTACACTTTTCTCATTTTCTTATTTTATTATTAAACATTGATATTACTAACTTACGTAGCCAATGTTATTTAAGTAAATCACAAATTAATATGTAATTCTAGTAAAAATATATTTTCAAGCAATTATATAATAATTGCATATCTTTTCAATAATCACAGTATTGTAGATATCTTCTCTGATGTGCAACACGCCACCTAGTAAAGAAGATATCAATAACAAAATCTTTCACACACCATCTGTAATGAATAAGATATGTAATGTTACGGACCCTAATAAACCAATAAACAAATAAACAAACGTAGATTTTTCATTTGTGATAAAATAATATACCCAGTAGGTACATTTTATTATAAGTATATTAAGTACAATAAAATTAATAATCGTAGGTATTTTGCCTTTTGACTGGGACGGGCTCGAAAGATTTTCTTGAACAAAAAAACAGTCGCTCTTATGAGAGTCGGTATACCGACATTATAATTAATTTTTTTCTACTTGTTCGTTTTTTTGAATTAAAAAATTGGATTCCAGCCATTGGATGCCAGCTCTTGTTGCGAAACCTTTACTCCGTATAACCAACGCCAACGTGCCCGCGATGTTGAGATTAGCACCAGACACACCAATAAGATACCCGACGACCAAATCGTATTTAAATTCACGGCTACCACCCCCAGGGGTGGCAGGAAACCCAACACGGTGCATTGCGAAACGTTGTCTATATTTCCCACAACTAAAGGTCGTAAGAGTCCCGCGTTCCTATGACATGTACGTACGGTCACTTATATTTTTTTACGAAACGGTAGGATGCGGAGTCTACGGTCGCGATTTTTCCCGTTACTCTGTCACTATTTGTTAGTACATTATTATTATACGGTACCTACTCAGAGATCAGGGACCTTTATAATTTTGACAAAAATGAAGGTACTCATAAGAAATTATGAAGTTATATACATAGAAATAAACTTTATTATTTACATTTTAAATGAAGTATGTTTAACCAAAGTACGTTTTTGTACATTTATATTTATTTATACGTACGCGATACTTGGCATTTACATTTTAAATATAAATATGAAAGTATAAATCAATATTTAAACCTACATAATACTTTTACTACTACTACTATTTTCCCTTATCCGCACCCAATGGTTACACCAAGTGCAGTGTATCTTGAAATCAACTTTTTGTATCAACAAATAAGAAAACAGTTTAAAAACAACACAAGGAGTTTAAAATGAAAATTATAAAGTGAGTGAGAAAGTAAAACTTAAATAATTTATGTTCGAAGTAACGATGTGATTATTTACAGACATTTATTTTTGGCGACCGTAGCGTAATCACTAAGATTCTAGAGTCACGTTTTGAAGGTTTCGTTTTTGATTTCCAGTGAAATCATAATAATTAAAACTGATTTTTATCATACCTGGGTATCTGTGATGTCAATTCTTTCTATTATTAGGCTTCCTGGCCTGAGGTGGTTAAATACATAAAATAAAATTGTTATATTAAAAACTTCAACCGCCTAATATATCACCGTAAGTATTCTTACAATACAGATCTCCTAAATGAAATGAACATATGAATAATTAAAACCCCAAAAGATTTGAGGCAAAGTAAACATGGTCGCCGAGTTTTCCAAAATCTATAAAACAATGGATTCTGAGAGAGTTTTCAATAATTCAGACCTCATCTTCCTCGGTCATTACTAAAATATGATGTACCGTAGTACCCATGATGTGACACAATCAATGTTGTATTACGGAATGCACTGCAGTAAGGTTTCGTCTAGAGAAATAATTCAGTGATGGTCATAAACCCAGCACGAACATTGGATGCTTGAGGAGCTAACGTCGCAGTATAGAAATCATCATAAAATTCAACAAAATACCTACATAAAGGAATAATTTTAGCAGTATTATTATTTAAACGATCGTTTTCTCGACCTTATGGCGAAAATGTCTTCATGGTCTAAATTCAATGAAAGTCCTATAAAAGACGCCTACAAATTGATTATGTAGATCGAATAACTTTGGATTAAGTTATTTTTCGCGTTAAGGGCGCAAGACAATTTTCGCACTGATTAGATTAGCGGAATTTGCGGAAAATTAACTTTTTACGACTCAATTCAACCGCAGATAATGAATTTTCCCCGATCTCTGTAATGTAATAATGAATTTTCTTTATTGGCAAGTGTGGGCATACAAGGGTGGGAGTAATTGGTGTTTTGGTCAGACAGTAAAGCGGCTATAGGGGTAGTATGGAGACATGGCCGCCAATAACCCTCCCACACTCGTGTACTCCGCCACATGCAATCCAGTTAACACGACCAATTTGTTTTGTAGAGATCGCGAATCAGGTTTAATTTAATATTGCCTTCGTCCCGCGACGCTCCGGGGACTGTTTTAACTCTTTTGATTTACGTCTGTCTGTCACTGGGAGAATTTATGCTCCTCTTGGGAAATGGAGATGTAGATTCCACGGTATGGGCCCATTTTAAAGTACCGTAAAACAATGCATATTAAATCGTTTTCGTTTGTTATACCATGTGAATTTTATTAGTTCATAAACCCTTATTTTGCTGACGCAATGTTGTCATCTCCACGGTAAATGCCATAAATGTATTAGGGTTATGAAATATATGCTTTTAAAATGTAAATCTTCTGAACCTTCATTTTATTCTATACTGCGTTCCATTTTTCTATGTAATATGCTGCTTTTAAATTACAAAAAAAGAGCTCTTACGATAAATAAAAAAAAAAAAATATTATTACGCATTAAAAAATGGTAGAGCATATTTAATATTCCATCTCTGTAATTACGATTATGGGTGTTTTATTGTTAAGTTTTGTTCAAATATAACATAAATCTATATATCAATGGGTTGCCAGGCTATTTATCTTAAACAACATTAAGTAGAATTCGCAGGAGTTAGATAAATAACTGCCATATATGTTTTTCGATCATTTTGGCATATCATTTTGAAAACAACAAAATTTTTAACGCTGGCCTCAGATGCAGCCTTAAGGGAAGGATTTTCTCAATTTAAGCCATTATACACACTATTTACTGAAGTATAATCTGGAATGTTCTAGCGGTAAATAAAATATTTGCCGTCGGATTACTCGCCAGAGCCGGACTCAGCCGACCGAAGTTGGCATTAGCGGCTATTGGCCAAATTACCAACTGTCATCTAACGTAAGCAGTGAGTCAGATTAGCGATCGCCGTGGGACGCGTCACGTCGGCGCTAGTACGTTTACGCGGCTGTCACACCGTATTTGTACGTATACAGCGTGTTTCATTATATACATAATCTTGAAATCGGTACTTGGAAATATTACTCAATAATTATTGCTAAAAACGTTAATAATGGAAGCATTGTTTAGTAATTTGTATTTAAAAACATATTATTTAAATAAATGGCACTTGGCGCCTTTTACGTGTATTGCGTTTTACAAGTCATTTTACCTGTAATTAATTAATACAATATCACAATTTTTTTTTTTAAAAACAACCTACAAACCGATGTATGTGAAGTTGCTTTATAAAATATCAAATCCAAAAAACTAAGAAAAAATTACGAAAAAAATCAATCAAAAAGTAATAAGATACACATACTCCCCGACTGGTTTTTGTATTTAAACAACATATTCAATACCTCTCTTTTAGTATAATAAGGTATTTAATACTTATTTATTCAGGTAACTTGAATTTTGATTTAAATTTTGTATTTAAATTAATTGGTAGAATTCCACGATGAAATTAATTCTATATAACAAATTAAAGTTAAATAAAAAATAATTAGTACACTTCCACTTTTATTTATTTGACCAGTTAGTGCTTTCATCCTGTAACGGGCATCTTCAGACTGGTAACATGTTAATAATAAATTAGACACTAAACATATGAGTTGGAAATAGACAATATGAGAGAAAGATGAGACGAAATACAAAAATATATGTTAAAATGGCAGTTTTGTAACAAAGTAGGTAATGGAGAAATGGAGGGATAAGTTACTGTTAAAAAAACTGTTATTTATTCTTTTGGCTTGTACAACATGTTACCAGCCTGAAGATGCCCGTTACAGGGTGAAAGCGCTAACTGGTCAAATAAATAAAAGTGGAAGTGAACCAAGTATTTTTATTTAACTTTAATATGTTTTATATAAATGATTTGACTTGATATTCACTAACAATTTTTTCTTAAAATGATACTTGTCAAAATAAATAATATCGTGAAAACTGTTAACACCGGTTCGGTCATTAAATTTCGAAAACATACCTAATTGTTAGTTTTTCCCAAAAAAGTAATGTGCAATAACGTCAAAATTTACTGACTCATTTTTGTGTATCATTTTTGAAACACCGTGTATGTACATTTTCCAATACAGCGTCAATAAATGTTCCGAATCTACAAATGTTTGTTGGAACGCAAAATATTTGAAGCGGGTAGCTCAGTGTTTATGGCGTGAGGAGAGGCGACTTTTAGCAGTTTGTTATATGCCGGTGACGTGGTCACTCGCCCGAGGGTTTATTGTTTGATTCGTGGCTGTTTCTCGTTTTATGGAGAAGAAATTGTGCGTCTGAAGGGTTAACGAAGTTAGGACCCTGATAAATTATTTCAGGATCGGCCGGACTCGGAAAAGTTAATTGTTTTATACAGAAATATCGGTTTGGCGATGCTGAAAGCTTTTATTCGAATTTGATATGGGTCATGCTTTTTATCAAAGTTTAATATAACTAATGTATTCAAACTAGATAACCAGATATACAGATTCAATTAATAAATTTTTAAAAATATTATAAGAAACGACATACCATTTTTTTTTAAAACGACAGCGTTAAAATATGTACCTCTGTATTTAAATTTTTGGTGTTACATACTTACTTTTTTTGTCATTGATTTTTATTTTGGGTAATCGTTTTATCCGTTCAAAGTCTGGTTACAAATGAATATATATATTTTTTAGAAAAAGTACATGCTGTGTATCATGCAGTTATTTAGACCTCAAACATGAAATTAATGGAAAAAATATTAAGAGAGATGAAAATATGTGCGACATGTTTTTTTGAGAAATTACAAAACTGTTTTATTCACGTCACAAGTAGGAGAGAAAGCCACCGTTAGGAACTTTACGACAAAAAAATTGAGAACGTCGCGTCATATTTCTTTGGCTTTGCAATCTAATAGCGCATTCAAGACGCAGCAGACGATGTCATCTGATGGATTTTCTTCCTTTCATAATGTAAAGGGGGCTGTCACTGGCGCCATAAACTATCGAAGCGTCCGACTCACACCCACCGCCACTGCCTCCCCTACCCCTTCACCACCCTCCCACGCTCACTGGGACTAACGTCCATAGTGCAGATACGTCATGCCATAGGAGATATTGTCATCAAATTAGTTAACTAAGTCATGCTATAGGAGATATTGTCATCAAATTAGTTAACTAAGTCATGCTATAGGAGAAATTGCCATTAACTTAGTTAACTAAGTCATGATATAGGAGATATTGTCATCAAATAAGTTAACTAAGTGATGTTATAGGAGATATTGTCATCAAATTAGTTAACTAAGTGTGTAAAATATCTATCTGTATATAATTTGCATAGGTATAATAATTATTGTTTATGTGTATTTTTTTGCTTACAGTAATGAGGTACCTATAGTTTACAAAAAAATTGTTGCCTCAGTTACTAGAGAGAAAAGTTGCTGATTTAAAGTTAGGTAAATCAAGTTACTAAAGTTCTTTTTTCCTATTTGAAAACTAAAAGTTTATTTTTCCAATCTTGTGTTTTATTTTTATCGACAAGAGAATGACAATTATTGCTTATTTTCTATTAAAAAAATATTCTTATTACTTAAAATTAGTCAAGTAAATATAAGGATTTAGATTGCATTATATGTACTTCAGTGAATATTTTTTTATAAAATAATGTTGCTTTTATTTAACTAACCAATTTAAATAGAAAATTTCAAGTATAAGACTAATTTTTGTAAAAATTAGTTCTTCGTCAAAAAAGCAAAAAAAGTAAACCAAAAATAATTTAAAAACGTTGTATTGATCATATTCATAAAGATTATTGTAACCTACATATTCAACTTTCTCTGATATTCACACGATTTAATTACAATTTTTAGGCATGAAAAACAATATTATGATATAAATTTCTTAAGTGGTATGTTATTTAAGATTTTTAAACATATATTTTTAAGTAAAAACTTTATCCAAGTGAGAACAAAAGAGGAAAATATCAAACTAAACCAAATGTCTGCTAATATTTTCCTCAGTACAGTATATTATGTATATACGCGGGCATCGATTTTCTTTCGAAATTGAAGTGCCACATTATTCGAGTCCAAATAGTTCATAGGATATGCATGAGTTGCTTTGGGCACGTCCTGAATAGGCCGGTATAGAATGAACCATCTGATATGTAATATGGGATCCGATTGGATGGAACTAAAATTCAGATCACTGAGCAGACAGTATTTTTTATACGTAGCATTTTTTAATTATCACAGGATTACATTTTTTTAGAGTATTATAAAATAAGCAGTTTTTACAAAATAAAATCAAAAATGCATTGCCTCAAAATAAAATTCATGGTTATATTAATTTTTAAAATAACCAATTTATAGCAATAATTTTTTACGTTTATTATCTTCTCATAAAAGAAAGAATAATGTGTGTGGATTTAATTTTCGTATATTAATGGTTTTCTAGAGTATTTGACGAATTTAAGACTTTTCTCAATGTTTTTAATATTGATATATTACTACAAAATTTTTACTCCTTGAGTCCGCGCCAGTTTAGTGATTACTTATGCTTTTTTGGTTTTTCGGTGGTACACAGGACACGTGTCGTTTCTTAAATGTAGACGATTTATCCTATGATAATTATGTGACATTAAAAAATGGTCGTTACATTTGAAAAATTAAACCCGTGTAAAGAATTCTCAAAGAAAATAATTATTCATTCCACGATAATTCAGGATGGCTTGTAATCTTCGAATCTTTGATTTCATTGATAATAATAATAGTATTTTTAATTTCAATTGTTTTGCTAGAAGCCTACATATAAAAACAAGCTAAATGTCAGGAACAAAGTTTCACCGTTATAACCATCGAAAGATGAATTTCATGTTCAAGTTAGGTAAAACCGTAAGGATTTCAGTAAAAACTATTCAGAATTTGATTTCGTCCCCCAACAAAGAGGATCTCTCATGTTTCAAAAGGGTTGGGAGTATAAATAGAGCTGGGGGTGAATCGTTTGCATTCCGCGGTAACCGTGTATGCGGTACTCCGGAATTTAATAATCAGCTGTAAAGACGACTGAATGCTCCTACTGTTCTTTCGTCATATTTATTTTTTTTGGTTTAGTAATGTTTAGTTATGTAAAATTTATTCACAGTTACAATAAAAGTATGTACGTACAAGATTTAGATAACTGTTAAGTAGTTTTACTCGTATCTTTGAATCTATCCTAACATTAGTAAAATAAACATTTATTGTACTAAATAGTTTTCTTTATGTTAAATATAAGTAAAATGATTTTTTTCCGTAAATAAATATAAATATATAAATTGTTGTTCAGAAAAAATCCACCAAGAGTCCTGCCGAGTGGGTCATAAGCGGATCATATAGACAACCAACGCCTTATTGTTCAAGAGAGCCAGGAATTAAATTCCTCTTTGGCTCTCTGCTTCGTGAAAAGTGAAAAAGTGATCGTCTACACAGATTAACGCTCTGCATAATATTGGAAGCATATTTTCAGAAAGACGCAGAAAATTTCAATCACCGTTACTTAAAACTGTTTGATTCTGAGTTATCAGCGTAGTACTGCGAGTGAATGACTACAAATACAGGATGATTCTGCATTGATCACATATTTTTAGCAAACAGAACTGATACGCTATCCTTTCTCAATTCCACATTACAGAGCGTTTTGTATCGAAAACGGTTGCACCCGGCGCGGCGTAGAGCTTTTAAATAGAAAATGGAACAATATGAATCCATTCTGTCGGAAAACTCACGCAATACGTGAATAGTAGTCAGTATTCAGAATGAATAATGGGTGTAGCCAACCACGCCTTCTTACACATGATTGCGGCCTATGTTTAGGATACACCGCATCACGGTGGTCAGCAGGGAACTCGTAATATGAAGCCACATCGCCAAGATTATCGATTACCCAACCAAGAGAGCCTAACAATAGCTTAACCATTTTTACAAAGATCTCCTTGAAACTTTACAGGTCGTGTCAGGGGCAGAAACTTAGTAACTTTCTATGGGATTCATAACCATCCTCCTAAATATCCAGTGCTATTTGCCTACATTGTGGTTTCCGTTGCGTTTGTTCTATTCATGTCATGCATTATACTACAGGGTTGTATTTAATATATTATGCCAGCTTGGAACATGTGTATTTCACACTTTTGTGAGAAAATTTTCACACGACATAATTTACGGAACGTTCCGGCGGCGGCGTAGGCGTAAGTACAATATGTCATGAGTCATGAGTGAGTGCTTTTGTTGCAAAAACACTTAATCAATAAACGAATGGTTTAAAAAATAACATTATTATTAGATGATGTGCATTTGTGCTCATGCCATGAATAGTGTAAAAATACAATGTTTCAAAAAAATGGTTTTGCTGCCATTTTTATTTCTTTAACCACGTAAAAAATTAAATAAAAAACAAAAATGCATTCCAAGCAATAAAAATGATTATTTTTTATTTTTATTTATTGACAGCTGTTTCGCCTATTCAATGCATTTTCAAACAGGTGTCACTAATAAAATAAAAAAATAGAAACGATAAAAAATTGAGTTTGATTTTAATAATAGATGTACCATAATTTTGCTAACCAGTTTTCAATAATTTAATTAATTTCAATAATGTGCTTTATTTATTGATGCATAAACCTTATAATTACATATTCGAGTATAAGAAGTCAATTTATTATTTTTCCAATCCTACAATTCACGCTGTAACAGTGATAATTTAGTTTTTGACGTGATAACGTCTTATAAATCGATGAACGCCGGCTGCACACACAAAAAAGCATGACTCATCGTCACGTTCCGCCTGAGCCGAGTGTGCAAGCGAGAGCGCGGAACAAGCGATAGAGATGAACAATCGGCCTAAGCGTTCGGTTTGTGACGCATCTATCTCTCTTACACTCCATCGAGTCCGAGTAGAAGGAAGACAGCAGCAGCACACAAGCTGCAAAGTAAAAGTAAAATTAAAAAAAAAAAAAATTCTTTCTATTAACTCCTGCTTTGTATTATACAAAATAATAATAATTCAGTAGTAATAATTCAAATTCAATTCATAAAAGTATGCTATTTTTCATCAATGTTTTCTTATAACGTTATCACGTAAAATTATCGTCCGTAAACCGACTTTACAGACAACCAAA
Source organism: Micrasema minimum (assembly GCA_022494985.1). NCBI lineage: Eukaryota > Metazoa > Arthropoda > Insecta > Trichoptera > Brachycentridae > Micrasema > Micrasema minimum. Next base: position 20,956 of record JAGVSP010002399.1, on the reverse strand, counting down.
AGACAGGTGCTTTAATATTTTCTATTGGTACAAAGAGGAAATAATAATTATCTTTCGGTCAAACTTGCATACCCACTATATTAATATTGGATAACGTATTTTTAATTATTTTTTAAAATGTTTAAAGTAAAAACAGCATTTTCAGTGCAGAAATGTGTTTAAAAACCGTAAAAGTTTCTTTAAAAAAGGCAAATTTTCATTTCTCTTGCAATTTCCAAAGCAGCTTGACCCTAACTCTGGCGCTTGGTACTGGAGCGGGTCGAGTTTAAACCTTTTCCGAGAAAAGTTTCTGACAAGCCCAGGGGCAGTTTTATTCTTCTGCAGCCTTGGTCAGGTAGGACCTACCCCCGATGAGAGAACTGGAGCGGATACTGTGGAGAGGGTAGAGGGTTGGCCAGGGCACACCAATACAGGGGTTGAGGAAGCGTGCTGTTTTAACAAGGGTAGTAAAACAGTAATAATTTGCATTGTGGAAAAACTCAATTTAAAATAGAGAAGGTTATGGACGAATTATTACGTGAAGTTAGTTGAGATAAGACAAATGTTATTAAATACAACAATTTTTTTTAAACTTTTTAAAAAACTATAATAATAATTGTCATATCGCTAGGTATTTTTTTTTGTAAAATTTAATTTCCATAAAAATAATTTAAAATTAATGACTTCAGCGTAAAATGAATAAAAACATAATTCAGGCAAAGTTATAAGGTTTTTAAAAATATTTCTACCATGAGTTAGATTTTAAAACAAAATTAAATAAGAATTTTTTTCATATGGTATTTTTTATCTATATTTATAATAGTTACAGTTAAAGAAAAAAATCAAAAATTCAGTTGTTATAGAATCAACAACACAGATCCACTTTTGTCAAGTCTAAAATAACGAATATCAGCTGATCTTCACATTTTTATATTAATTGTTAAAATGTTTCGATATGCGTTAATTTTGATGATTTTTACATCTGCGCATTCAGAATATTGAAAAAATGTATAAGATGTGTTTAGAGGGTCGAATTTATCAAGTGGAGTTTAGCAACCGCTGCTTCAGATGACCGTGGTGGGTCGTGTGAGAGAGGGGTTAGATGACCGTAAGGGGGTGAAGGGGGGAACCCCATCGTTTGTGGGGTCCGTTTTTAAAATAGCCATTCGAGTGTTCCACCATCAGCCAGCCTACATCCGGCGAGAATACATTCGAGGACGAAAAATAAAATATCCTATTGGAAATGACGTTCTTATTTTCATGATGTTTGCCTTTGCGTCACTTCACTGTTTTTTTGTTCAATTAACCATTTCTCAAAATTAATATTTCATGTTTTCAAGTGTTTATAAATAGTTAATTCATAATAACTAAAGTTTACATAGATAAACCATATTTATTTTATATAACTTAAAGTAATAATAAATACGAGATTAAATCGTACGTAATACCCAGGCACTAAAGCGTACAACTTATTATCTTGCCCTTCTGTTACAAATGATCCAGATTCAATGCATTTGGAATAGAAATATACCTTTGTACTGTTAGATGCGAAAAGTGGAAAGTATTAGTAGTAAATCAATTATGTATTCATTTATCGACGTCCCAAGCCAATTTACACTATACGGAAACAAAATTATTAAAGCAATGTTACGAGCAATACAAAAACAAACCTCTTCATTAGATCCGCCCATCCAACAAACATTAATCATTATCATCATCATACCATTTCCGCTCACTATGAGGAACATATGGATTCCACAAACTGCGTCCAGGCCAAGCGATTGGCCGCCAGCTCCCGTGCATCCTCCCAAGTCAAGTCCACGTTCCGCAGCTCTGGCGCAAACTGCCGGCGAATTGTCAACCGTGGACGTCCAGGATGCCGAGAGCCAAGTGTGGTTATAGGACATATACTACGTAGTAGCTAGCAGAAACGCCTTCGCCGAATGACAGTAGATACCAAGGTTGCTATGTCCGTTGCCTCACCTCTGTGCTCCTTACAAAGTCAAACCAACGCATACCTAATATTTTTCTATTACACTTATTCTCAACAGACATCAAAAATCAAATTATCTTTATAATTCTATATTCTTTCCCTATGAAAAACATAATGGTCACAACATGCCTACTCCAAGCGACCGGCCGTCTGCTCTTGTGCATTTTCCAAGTCAGGGAAAACAATATTGAATTTTCAAACATATAATACAATATTTTATTAAAATATATATATATGGAATAAAAAATTCTCCAAGCCTTCACTGCCTATACTGTAAGACTTCCAAAATGGTGGATTGAACAAATACGACTTAAAAAACAAACGGTGATGAAAGTTTCACGACGCATTGAACACACCAAATCGAAAAACGAAGTTTGTTGATGGCTGATGGCCGACTGACACGAACATTGGAAATATGTGCCACAAACATCCGTATTTTCCACTCTTTATTTTAGAAAGAACAACGCTATAAATTTTCATAAAACGGTAAAATAGAAATAAAGCTGGAGTAACACAGGTTTTATTGGCTTATGTGACAGTTTAAATGCTTCATTATTTTGGTTTCAAAATGTTTATGATTTTATTTTTAGGCAATTTCTGATCAATGTTAATTTCCGTACCTTTTTTCTCGAAAATGTGTATTAAAATACTAATTTATGGCAATGTTCTCAACAAAAGGTATCTTTCTTATAATATTTAAACGTGCGTTGTACATATATGTAAGGTTTGTCATCGAAGAATTTTTTTTATCAAATTTATCGCATATCTGGGTTCTTTGTGGTATTTTTTCTCTATCGTTAAGTCTTTTCCTTGTTGAGGTGATTAAAATTAGTGAAAACACATAAAAATAATTAATCCGAATTCTAATTTACATAATAATGAAGTGTTTTGCGTAAAACATTAATAATTATGAGAGATTTGTTGTTTAATTGAGTAATTGTATGTATGAACGCCATTTACCCATATGCAAATCTGATACTTTTTGCTACCCACGCGTGCACGTGGTCAGAGTACAACATTAAGTACCTACATATAGTAAATTCAGTCCAAAAGGGCGCTATTCTGGCATGCAAATACAGTGCTACCGGTCCAAACAGACGAGTATGTGTAAAGTTTACTATACGTTTTCTGTATTAGGAACTCGTAGTACCAGACCTAGGATCACCGACCGTCGAGGAGGGCCAACGCGCATGCTATTAGATGACTACTTTATAGGGCCCGACTGGCATTAGTTTCCCGTGTTTATGGATTAGCTCCGCCATTTTAGCGAAACGGCCGAATTTCTTTCCTCTTTGCTCCACTTTGTGGAGACTGAAAAAGTTGGACGCTGATAGTATCAAACGAGCGTACTAAATACTTATCTGTAGCGTCGTTGCCTGGATACTTAAAAGCTAATGATGTTCGTTGTATTTGATTGTAATATACTCGTACTGTGCAGAACGTAAAATTATTTAATAAGCTTTGCAATCAACCTCTGTTTGTTTAAAAGTATGTTTGAAAATCATCATCATCATTACCATTTCCGCTCCCTATGTAGAGCGTATGGATTTGCGGGGCCACCAAGATTACCCTGGTGGTTATGATTTTATGTAGGTGCACAGAAAGAGAAATGAAAGATACTTACAGTTTTACACTACACATTTATTACACAGAATTTAGAAGCAAATACAATGAAAATGCAATGAACTTAACTAATTAAATGACGATTGAGATGGATAATGGAAGTTAAAAGTGAATCTAGTTTGCCCACAATTTAGCGGCAAGAAATGCGCAAAAATTACGTCTTGTCACGCAGAAGGTCAAAATATTTCTCGGCTATTGTCCGAGCGTGTTCGGCGTAGCTCGGCTCGTTCGTTCGTCTCGCGTCGCCCGCGTGACGTCATTTCTTCCGCACAGATTCCACAAACTACCTCTAGGCTAAGAGATCAGCTGCCAGCTGTCGTGCATTCTCTCAAGTCAAGTCCACGTCCCGCAGCTCTGACTCAAACTGCCGGCAAATTGTCAACAGTGGACGTCCAGGACGCCGAGAACCTGATGCCTTGTAAAAATAGGCAAGCGTGGTTAAAGGCTCTCGGGAGATATACGTAGTATGTGGCCTAGCCAGCCGAAACGTCTTCGCCGGATGATAACAAGGGTTGCTGCGTCCGTTGCTTTATTTCTGTGTTCCTTACAACGTCAAATCATTTCTGAAAATGCGAATTTTATTTAAAGAAAAAAATAAAACGCTTAAACTTTTACAAACGCTTGCAGAGCAGCACAAGATCACTTCAGATGGAGGAAGACCATCCACAGATGAGTTATGCTTGGCGTCAGGCGTGATCCCCATCCTCTGTCTTAAGGGATGCATTCAGGAGAGAGAGAAACCTGAACTTAATTTTAAGTATGGCGCACTGGACAAATCAGTAAAAGACTCAATTCGAATTGAGAATGAATTTGAATTTTAATCTCTGCAATATGTATGACTGTGGTGAAAAGTTTGCTGCCGATGAAATAAATAAACACTTTTTGAAATAATAATTTATTATAAAAAAGCGTTTTACCAATTTTAGTTTTACCTAATTTGGAATAAATTTCTTACATCGAGTACTTTTTTTTGTAGAAATAAGTAAGCTTTAAAGCTTTAAAAAAATGTGTCATTTTAGAAAATAAAAAAATATACCTAAATCGATTTGTATGAAAAAGTTGCCACTTCTAAAACTTTTCTAATACAAGCCTTCGTGCCAAGCAAAAGGGTAAAATCGCAGTATTAAAAAGACCCCGAGTTTATTCTTGCCGTTCAAGGGAATACTTTCTTTCATCGTAACAGTTTAATACAGAAAGACGATAATGAGGGAAAAGGGTCCTGGAACATGGCTTAGTGGGGTAGATGATCCCAATAAATGTACCCTACGTACAAATCTATGTCAATCCTTTTTCGAGTATGGGTGTGGGTAGTTTTACGCGGAAGTTTGTGTGTGGGTGCGTAGGGCTATCGTCATTGGCTGCCAGGACACACACACATACAGACTTGTATCTGTACATTGTCTAATACTTTTATCCAGTATTATTAGAGGTCCAAACGGCCTTAGCATTAGGGTGCTGGTCACGTGTAGGACTGTGGTCCCAACTTTGTGAAATGTTAGTGTATCAGATACCCACCAATTTCACCATGGTATAGGATTCTGTTTATATAACGCGTTATTAGGAAAGGTCTATGCTGCTAATTGGGCATATTGTTTTTTGATATATAAACGGAAAATAAAGATCACAACATTTTTATTTAGTGCCATTGGGTATTGTGATAGGAATTTATTCAATAAAACTAAAAGGTTTTTTAAATTAAAACACTGAACCTATTACTCGCTCAAAATATTTTTCTTCTTAGGAAACAAATTTAAACTGTAAATTTACTGTGAAACCAATTTTCAATTTAATACAACTGTCTTTCAAAACCACAATGATTTAGTAGCTGTATTTTTAAAAAGCCTTGGTACTTTATTTTTATTTTAGTAAGGTTTTATGGTTTAATTTGTTATAATATTGAAAAATACTATGTGTTAAATATTATAAGAGTAATATCTACTGCGTAAAAGTATTTAGACGAAATTTGTGAGGTGCATATTTTGGTAAAATAAATGTAGTTTGGCCGTTAGGTTTGGTTTCTCGGAGTTTGCTAGGATGATTTGTTCTATTTATTCTTGTGACAAGAAATTTCAATGTTTAGTAAAACATGAAATTTCTAGATAATTAGTCCTATTATATCTAGAAAAAAGGAATATGGGAGTAGGAATCAAGGATTTACTGGGGCAACTTGTCACAAGAATGAATAGAACAAATCATCCTAGCAAACTCCGAGAAACCAAACCTAACGGCCAAACCAAAATGAAAACGTATTAATGAAATATTTTAATAACATTACGGAATTCTCTTTGAGAAAGCATAATTTTTTCAAAATCATTTTGATATTGATTTAAAAACCTCGAAAACAATGCATACAAAGTAACCATAACTTATGTTTGCTGTTCACCCGTAAGAAATCTTTATCCGTAGAAGACGATTCTAATTAAGGGTGACAAAGGAAGAATGGCCATAGTATTTCACTGACGTAACTAAAATTGTCACCAAATTGCGATGGAGGCTGGTGCCAAATCTGTTTCAAAAATAGAATCATCAATCAAGTCAGGTTCACGAGCTGAGCTGACCGCACAGACGTAGAAAAACAAACACTCGTGAACTTAGGACAAAAACTGAAACACCGCGTCACGGCCTGAAGATCGCATTGGTGGCCAAAAGTGTGGAAAACTTTTTGCCCGTCTAGCTAATGAAGTATATAGCACTGTGCGGTAGAAAAATAAACCGTTTTGAAGTAAATAGAATTGATTGATTCTGCACCATGATTGTAAGTAAAAGCTTAAAATCTTTTGTAATAGGTACCCAGGTAATTTTAAAAATATATATGGTCATATTGACCCCGACTGGAATCAATCCCGTGACTTCGCCCAACCCCAACCCGCTATCCACTACTCCACGGGGGGAGGAAAATATATGTATGGGTTTGACTTAAGAATTCATTTTCAAAAGCAAAAAAACACACTTTATACGGGACGGAAAACTGTACAGTTTGCAATATAAAGCGAAAACTGTATTGAATATTGAATGGTCGGCGCGACGTTTGGCTGACCTAGCGGTAAATATATTTTCATGTAAACGTTTAAGTAGATATTGATATATTGAATGCTTTTAAAAGCGTAAAAAACAAATAACACGTTTTATTATTAGCTATATTAACAATTTCCTGGGTGCAAACATACGATGGTAACTTACGATCGGGCTTAAAAAATATTTTATTTTATCGTGTTTTCTGACAGAATGCACAGTTTTCTGAACAAGAAATTGTTAAAGTGCGCATTAGACATTTCAAGCACACTGGTAAAAGCTTGTAACTATCAACAAGGTAGTATATATATATTATTTGTAGTAAGTAACTATCAACAAGGTAGTAAAATATATATGTAAAAATTTTCGCGTGTTTGGTTACCAAATAGGTTCCAGGTACTTTTTTCTTTGAAAAATTGAGAGCAATGTTCTGTTCAAGCCGAGTTCTACAACAAAGCATAAAATACAGTTTATCTAGTTTCGTCTAGCACGAGTGTTTATTGTTTTTATACTGCGTAGGTTTGTTTGATCTTTCGTTAGTGATGAATGCTAAGAAAAATGTAAGGTAGGACAAAAACTTACGGAGCGATAAAAATCAGTCTGCCTGAGATGTTTTCAGTAAAACCCTCTTACGTATCTTTCACCTACAAAATATTTTTATCACATTACTCTTACGTAAAAAAAAAACTCATCCAAGCTTAAAATACTAAACTTTATGAACCTATAAATAGTTCACACAATTTTAAAAATTTTGCTTTGCATATTTTCGCCGGCTTTATATAAACTTAGAACGCTCGATTTATGTAATAGTTAGGTAATATTCTATAGTACACGTTGTGTCGAATATGACTTTCAAAATTACTTACCATCATGGCATTTCCTCGAAGGAGTAAAAAGAGAGGATAGAACGCCACATCACTTTATCCGATTAGCATATAAAACATTACTAACAGATGTATATAAATTTGGCCCCAAATCTTCCTTAAACGGACGACAAAAATAAAATTGATATTTTAAATTAGGCACCTTCAAAATTATAATGTAAATCAAAAACTCACATTTTGGGTATTCTGTAAACCTACTGTAATTATTGCCAGGTCAGCATTGTCAATTTTTCACATTGAATATTGTAATGTGATCAATTCGCAATTTCAACCATGGATTGAAAATTAACGAAAACTTCAATAACGCATTAATTTAGCTTCGAATGTTATTAGCTAACGGTAAATTTAGCCATCAGTATAAATCAGCTTTGTCTATGGTTAATACTATCCAATTCAATGCAATGGGGAAGTCATTAGAGTTTTTTGTTTGGTACGCGCTACCAAATTTAGTTCATTTTGGATGGTGCTTTTACTAAACGAACATAAATTATTATAAATTGTCATTTAATTTACCTGTAATTGTGTTGTTAACATTATAGCGCAGCATGTTCGATTCAATTTGCCAGAAATAATTCACTGTAGTTGAGCTATTAAAATATAGTTACTACGCTATGAGTTTATATATTGTATTATATAAATTATGTTTAAGTGTAGGTACGCCTTTAAAATCTTAAAACAATGGAAGATCACCATCATGGACTTGACCTGGGAGGATGCGCGGGAGCTGGCGGCCGATCGCCTGGCCTGGAGGCAGTTTGTGGATTCCATATGCTCCACATAGGGAGCGGATATGGTATAATGAATAAATAATGAAATGAATATGGAGCATATGGATTGCTAAACTACCTCAGCAAAGTCGAAGCTCAAGACCACCAGCATCGTATATCAAGTCCCGTATGTCTAACGTAAGCCACCAAAGATTATTTTCAACCTGAATGCAGTAGATAATTTACAGCTTTCGTTCCATTACTTTGGATATGGACAAATCAAAAGATCAATTTTTTGAAAAATTCAAAACGTTTAGGTTTAAAAAAATATATATACATATAATGTGACCGACAAAGTATTATCTTTCTTCTTCCATCAATTTCCGATTCGATTATGCTAATAAATGTCTTGACTTGAACTAATGTCCCATAAATATTTATATGTAATGCTGCGCAAGCAAAATCAATGATAACGAACTTTGGAAAATTTAAATATAGGATAATAATTCTGGTTTTATTCTTGCGTATGTTAAAAGTTACAACATTAAAAGTAAGCCGACGTATAAAATCGTTATCTAAAGCACCCTAATCTTAACGTCCATCTTTGCATTTTATTCAGAGGAAGCAATAAAATGGATGGAAAATAGTCAAATTTTGAACATGAAAAGTTCGTGTTAAGAGAAGTGTGATGACTCAAGTAACAAACAACATGCGGTTGGAAAAAGGACAAAAAGTGGATAAAATGCCATGGATAATATGAGATCACTCAGGAAAAAGGATGGCAAGACCAACATATGTGTTTTTGATAGATGTGCAAAAATATCATGTCCAAGCAAAATGCAAGGGTAAGTTAAGATTATCGACAAAATGAGGATAAAGGGTTTTTCGATGACTCAAATATATATATATATATTTATATGTTATTTTTTTTGGCTTTTTGTACATACAGGTGTACATTGGCGGGTTTATTGCCTAATTGGCAATTTTTCCAACCAACCAATATAATAAAGTAGTACAGGTATTTACCGTAAGCGCAATAACAGAAAAGAATTTTTTTTAGTACATACACACATATTATAATATATAATCACACTCAATGTCTTGCCTAGGATGAATAAAATAATGAATTACAAAAAATTATGACGAGGGTGTGTCTGGGCGTAGAAGCGAAGAAATGGAAATCGAGTAAAAATGGAAATGCGTTTAATAATGGATATGTGAAAAGTCGGAATAATCGGCTTGCGTTTATGTGGAAATTTTATTCATTGCGGCTTGTGATCATTTATGTGGAGAAAGCAATAGTCTTATGACAGGAAATAGTCAGGTGACGGTCTTTCCTCCTTGCTTATTTTTTTAAAAGTTAATTTTTGGAAACTAAGTATTCTTATGAAATGAAACACACTTATGTGTTTAAATGTTTAAAACAAAAGTGTGTTTCATTTCATAATAACGGAAAACTACAAATTGGGTGCTTCAAACATTGAGTTAGTAAACCTATTTTTATTTCTTAACATGTCTATGGATTGATAACCTGGGAAAAAATAATGTGCCTAAATAATGTGAAAAATCTAAATACCTATGGCTCAAATTTAAATAAAAAGTATATTTATCGTTCTTTAAATACAAAACACCAGTAAATTTAATCAATGCCATGTATTTAATTCGGAATACTGGTAGTTATCTGAATGTTTACTTTATATGTTCTAACAAAACAGCATATTAGTATTAGTTTTTAGTTTTTATTTCATGTCCGTAGAACTTTGAACTCATATTATTTTGGAATAAATTTATATTAGGTATTATTATAATATATATGTATATGTATATATTGTATATTTATTAATAAAGCTACGTAAGTGTGTTATTTTGTATTTAAATGATATTATAATAAACAAAATGGCGGATATAGACTTATTGGATTGGTAACAAACAGCAACGAGAAAAAATATTTCGTATTGAACCCATAAGGGATCGAACTCGCGATTATGCATGGTACCCAACGTGCTAACCACTACAACACGCGGCGGCGGATAAATATTTAACTAAATATACGTGTTTTGTTATTTTTTACTGTTAACGTGCCCCGTAATATTTTCAACATAGCTGAGCACCAACAAATCCACAAGGCTAAAAAGTGAAAACCGAAAAGCCAATTTTAAATTTTATCCCGTCAGAATGTGTTGTCAAGTTTCAATTTCATCTCGTGTGCATGAGCCATTACGTACAGCGCAATATACAAGACCGCTATGCTAGAATATTATGACGTTTTAAATCGCTAACCGAATACTTAATTTTTTTCCTACCACCTCAATAGGCCTAAAGGCCCAATAACAGAGGGGAACATTATCAATTACCAACAGGGCTTGAAAAAAACAACATTTTATTTTAGTGTTCTTACTGAGATCGAACGCGAAACCTCCGTATCGTAAGTCCAGCGTCTCAGCCATTGCGTTACGGAGCCCGCCAGTTTGTATAAAATAAAATAATTACTTTTTTAATTTTTATTATTTTTTTTTTTTATTTATTTCAGTATAATAAATTAAAAAAAACAACAAATGTCCTACTGAGTTGCCTACTGCAACTCGTCAGTGGGTGCATAAATACATGTTCAATTAAAAATAAAAGTACAAAATACCAATTTACCAAGTATGTCAAGTTACAACTTTATTAAGATACTTTTGTTGTACCAATGCAGTGTCCTATGCACTAGTGATACAGATAAGAAAAAGTTGTAGGAAGTATATAATTTGGTCTGATTATTTCAAATAAACAAAAAAATTTTTATATGCCGTGGTCCTTTTTCTGTAATTACATACCTACTAGGTTAATTTATACGGTTGCAGCTTACATTTACCTAAATAAATATGATATGTAATGTTATGTTCATCCTCTTCTTCTTTCCACATGACGTTTTAAGGTAAAGCATATTATGGACGTTACTAGATACCTACCTCCACTAGGCGAAAATAAAATAAAATTCAATTTAATACAAGTATCTAGAACCTAATCTAGACAATTATATTATTGATTGATATTTAATTAAATTACATACAGATAAAAAATTTTTTGCGCTGGATATCGCACAAAATCAAAATAAATATTTTCTTGTATTTTTTTAATTTTCCACAAGCTTGTCAACCTTTGATAAGCAAACATGTAAATGGAGTGTTTGCCTGGGGTTGCTCTATTAAAAGTTAGGCGATCAGCCCGTATTGCTTATCTATACGTGTAATTAAAAATGCAATCATATTGCGGGACCAGAAGAAAACCGAAACCATAACCATTTTTTGTAATGTAAATCTTTGTTTTTCCTTTTTGCAGTGTTTATAGGGGTAAATCTTATAATATTTACCAATTGTATTTTTTCCACCTTTTTTTAGTGGTCCCGTAGTTTTTTATTTTAAGCTATGTCGTTTTTCTTCCGGACCAACAATATGTAAGTCTTAAGCCCACTTTATACGGGACAGTTTACTGTGCAGTTTCTTGTTCAGGAAACTACACAGTTTCTTGTACCGTTTTCTAACCAATAAAAACTGCGCGGTGTGAATTTTACCTTTACACGGCACAGTTTACTGTCTGTAGGCATGCGCAGAACGCGACAGTCGGACTATAGAATACACAGTCACACAGTCAGCTGCCATAAAATGTTGCCATACTAATAATCTCTATCGTCGCCTATCTTATCGATTTTTTGCATATCTATCAATTTTGTGGATTTTATGGAGATTTACTCAAATCTACTGAAAATACACAACCGATTTGGAGTCATTTTTTAATTTTAAAGCATTTATTTTATGCAATTATAAGCGCAGATAAATTCAACATATTACTATTTATATTAAGAATAACTTAAGGAACTTCTATCGATTTTACAATTTGGCAACATTACTCATCTGTCAAATAGTCGTTATTCGATATTTTGAATTTCGATCTAGGATTTTCAGTTCATATTATTTATTACATTATATTCATATTCGCCATAGTAAAAGTTTATCAAAGTTTATTTGTAATATTACCGATACTGTTGAATATTATTCGTATTATACTGTCGTAATCGCCGCGGGTGATGCGCGCGCCTGAAAACTGTGTGAAAAAAATGTGTGGAATTAGCGCACAGTGAGAATCTGACACTAGCACACAGTTTTTCATCCAGTTATAGCTTTATGCGGGACAGTTTTCAGACTGCACAGGAAATTGTGTAGTAAACTGTCCCGTATATAGTGGGCTTTATACGTGGAATTTGACATTCGAGTGACTCGAGCATAATACCCCTGGGCCGAGGCAACGACGTCTCGTAAAACTGCGGTGCAAATTAAAAATAAAAGGAGGGAAGTGGGGTTAACGTCGCTCGACTGCGTTTTTAGTACTTTTCTCGTGAATAAGACGAGGGGGATTTATTACCGAGGCTTATGGCCGGCATCAGCTAGACTCATCTCACGCCGTCTGCGACTCATCATCCTAAAAATCACGACCTAACTCGCCAAAGGGTACGTAATATCGTGGGTTACATCAAAGGCGTTTGTCCCTCTTCCTCTCGCACTTTTCTCCGTATGAGAGGGAGAGAGTCCGAAGTTTGACAGCTGACATACTAGCCTCCGGCGGGAATTCGCCCTATAATGTTTGATTTCTCATCGGTTACTATGGGTTTGAGGATCTCTGAAGCGTGCCTATAGCTCGGGAGACTGTTACCTTCGACCGGTAGAAAATTTAGCATCATTAGAAGCGTTTTTATGCGTTTTTTTCGGTAAATGGCCATTCTTCATACAAACGATTTTTGCTTTTTTTTCAAAAAGCGCGACTCGATTCTGACTTTTTTCGTGATGGGTTTTTGCAGCCGCTCCGTATCATTCTTTCGAGCACAATTTCATCAGCCGAAATGCTTTTTTAACGACATATTTGCGTTTGTATTTTCGGGCATTTTTTCTCTCCATAGTAGGTCTCCCGATTCGACACGAGAGTCGTCCCGGTCGAAAAAACCACTACAGAGTCGTATTTTAAGCTAAAAATCGAGACTAGACTACATTTTTGGCGTTCGTGGGTACCGTAAAAATAGCTCTAGCTGGAAAATTTACAAAGTTATTAAGTTTTTCTTTTGCGATTTTATTTGTATAGGATTTTCCATAGTAACTTTTTTTGCTCTCTCCTGACCTTAAAAATGCCTCAAAGTTACATGTTGTTCAATTTCTACGTACAACTCATAAAAATATATATAGATTCGCGTATTTTTTTAATATATAAAAGCCTTTTCGATTAGATATCAGCTAAAATACATTCCCCATAGTAAACTGTATGGGATTTTCTTTTTTAAACGCTGGACATATTTTTCATTACGAAAACCTAAATTTCGGGTCTAATCGCTAGAAGGTGCGGAAATCTAACCGTTTCTGTAAAAAAAATTGACCCCGATGTTCATTTTTCATATAAATTATCAATTAATAAATGAATTTCCCAAAGCGGATGTGTGAGTGAGAGGCACCTTTTTGCTTGCTTAAAAAGCGAGACGAAAGATGAACGTCTGTGTATTTATAATGATTATTTGTTCGCCTAATTAATAAATGTCAAAATAAAATGTGTTACCATTACGTAGAAAATAATATTAAAACCTGCCTAAAATAAAAGTACCTACTTATGTTTCCGTATAGATTTCCTCTGTCTATGACTAATAAAATTATTATTTTGCCTTTCAAACAAATATTTTTTAGCAAATTTATCTAAATACAAAATGCTTTTGACTTTGACAGCTGGACTTTTCATTTATTTAAATTTTTTGATCTATTTACACCTTGATTCCAACTTTTACAAGATAAATCCGTATTGTGATGAAAAATAAGAAATTATTATCGTTTTCCAAATGATTTTTTTTTTATTGAAAATCTTTATTGTTGCTTTTGAAAAAGACAGTCACGGATTAAATCGTCGACATTGGACCAAAAAAAATTTTTTTTATTGCTATAAAGTTCCTACCTTCATTTGTATGGAATAAAATTTTATAAAGTTGACAATGCACGGTTATTAATATATTTTTTTTTGAAGCGTTCCGTAGGCGTTTTTTTTTTTTCTTTGAGTTTTAAAGAATCTTTGTTTAAAATTTGGAGCATATGGACTCTGTATAATTCCTGAAAAAGCTATTTTTATTTTAAGAATACCTAATAACTTCTCATTTTAAAAATGTAATAATCATCAACACCATTCCATAAATTCTTCCCATGTAGAGCAAATGGATTTTTTTAAATATGAGATTGATAGCTTATGTTACTTTATAACTTTTTTTAATAAAAAACTAAATGCGTTATGGTGGGGTCCTAATTTCAAATAATGCATTTGCTTTAATTCCAAGATGGCGGACGCAACTTTTTTGATAATATGAACAGGGTATCATTTCCAAGGTTATTGGGGGTTCTGGTTTTGGATTTTTTTTTATATTTTTAAATCCAAATCCATGGCCGATGCATTAAAAAAATATGAAACATGGGTATCATTAGGGGGCCATGATTTCGAATTTTATTTTGATATCCAACATTAAACCAGTAGGTATAAGAGGGAGAAGGTCTCCTGACAAGCTAGCCTCCGGCAGGAAAACTCCCCTATAATGTCGATTTCTCATCGGTCTGTGGCTCTGTGGGTCTCTGGAGCGTGCCCGTATCATTTTCAAGGTTATTGGGGGTTCTGGTTTTGGATTTTTTGTTTATTTTTAAACCCAAGATGGCCGATGTATTAAAAAAAAAAAAAATATGAACATGAGTATCATTAGGGGGGGCCCTGATTTCCAATTTTGTTTTGATATCCAACATAAAACCAGTAAGTATAAGAGGGAGAAGGTCTCCTGACAAGCTAGCCTCCGGCAGGAAAACTCCCCTATAATGTCGATTTCTCATCGGTCTGTGGCTCTGTGGGTCTCTGGAGCGTGCCCGTATCATTTTCAAGGTTATTGGAGGTTCTGGGGGTTTCGGATTTTTTGTTTATTTTTAAATCCAAGATGGCCGATGCACTTTTTTTTTTTAAAAACATGGGTATCATTTTCGGAATTATTAGGGGTCCTGATTTCGAACACAGCATTTATTTTAAAGTCCAACATGGCTGACGCAACATTTTTTTGCGCATGTGACCATTTTTTTCAAATTAATTACGTTCTATAACCAAGTACCACCGTAACAAGACAAGAGACTCATGTTTTTAAATAAATTAATAACGTCACGAATTGTTTAAACTTGAAATACGAGTAAATCGCTCCTAAATGTCTTAAGTCTAAACTTAATTCTACATGTCCAGATATTATGTCAAATATTTATCTTTCTGCTAAGGATTTCATAATTTTTAAAAACACGGCGCGCTATTCAAATCCATTGACTACAAAAACTAAAAACGCGATTCACCAAAAACTAACTTTTTGATGATGCTACAACGTTTAGTTATTAGATGGCCGAAATCATTTTTTTTTAAAATGTTTTTAGTTATTTCCCTACGAGGGCCACCAAAACACTTCTATTAAATAAATAAATTTCTACAAAATAATAATTATAAACTGTTGAATTATACTTAAATTTTATTTCTAAAAATTCAGCTCCCCCACTCTTCAAGTCTACTTGAATATGTGGTTTGGCTATTATTGATACTCTCTGTTGATAGGTAGTTCGAATTCCTTCAGAAATATATTCCCTACCTCCATTTCCATTCCGATTTGTCACCTGTTTTCCAACACCGCGTCAGTCTCGAAAATCCGCTAAGTGCAGCAACATTACTCTGACCTCGCAACATCTATCCTTCTCGTGAACTCCAATAGCTGATCTTCCTTCGTTCTTTCCACCAAAATCCCCTCGTCATACTAGCCATCCATCTTCAAGTTTCCCAGAAACCAATTCCCGAATCCGCCTTGGTGAAAGTGAGTTATAGTGTGCTGTGCCCCCTCGGTTTGTGTCCCGCCGCGCTAGTTCTACGTGGTGTTTCCAGAGTATTCCAGGATACTTTGCTTTTCCTGGTGGTCCTTCATCGTCACTTCCCGCCCCTGTTGTGTCCAGCTCTGGTAAGTCCTTCCATTTTCCGATCCTCGTTCGGACAAAGTTACCAGAGAGTCTCATCGTGACGGATCCAATATGTTCATTTAATATGTTTATGATGTCTTCAACAACAGTCTCAATTTTTTCTTCATAACACGCAAACACCTATACTTAAATTCACTATTGTAACTTCATTCAGTACCACATAATACCTAAAAAAACTTCTGCTTCTATCTTGGAATGGGTAATCTTATTTAGAAAGATTCTGTACGTACTAAAAAGTGTATTATATACATAAAATGCAAATGCAATATTAAATTGTAATGTAAATATATGTTTCTATTATCTTATAAAAGGCGTTAAGCCGTGTAAGGATGCATAAATAAAATAAATAAATACCTATACTGACATAATAATCTGCCGGTCGGCAGTATTTATAATCGCAAAAATAGTAAAAGCCTTTAGCATGAAAAATAAGAATAGGTACGTAACATTTCCCTGGCCGCTAACATCCAGTAAATCATTATTCTAAAACAAGAATTCAAACGGACAAGCATATTGGCAAAAATATCTGAAACAAGATCACATTACGCCAAAATACCTTCTAATAGGATTTATCTGATTGATAGCCAACCCTTTTTAAAGCCCGCTGATATATTGCTTATCTACCTCAGTCATTTATTTGATGGATTCGAACCTTCTACATAGGGGTCGTTTGATTTTCTTCCACTTTTATTGGTTTCCAATGAATAGAGTCCGTGTGCCGTCTGCAATAAAGCGTAAAGCGGACGGTCTTATACTCCTTGAGTACACGGCCTTCCCCGACGGAGCAGATTATTGCGTTGAACTTGTGATAACGACATGGGTTTATCTTTTGCTATTCATCGACTGCACTTTATTAGATAAACGATAAAATTTTGTAGAACAAGTTTTGCAAGAAACTGATTCATTTAACTGCAATTAATTGAATTGAAACATTTTACTAATTAGGTGGACTACTATGGGCAGACTATCGAATACAAGTGATTTAAAAAATAAAAACGGGTTTATGTAAATCAACACAAATCACACATACAAAAAATAGGCATTTTTCTAATGAAACATAGCTATAATTAGTTACCTTGAACTTTTTAAATGTGAGCCTAAAACGGTGAATCTTAACAACTAACATAGTAAAAGAACCCTTTATTACTGATGAGGAATCTTGAAGAAGCTTTTACTTAAAATTAATAGCTTAAAAAGTTTTAAGTATTCAAATTAACTCTGAGAATATAAGCCACAACATGCATAATCAAGTCATATTTATATTCGCTACGCCCAAGCACAGAAAGGGCCTACCTCCACGCGTGTTGTCAGGACTGCGTATAATTTATACTCCGCGAATAATCAAATTTGCATAACACATCAGTGATCAAAGAGCGGGTAATTAAATACCCCACTTGCTCATACGGCCCGAGAACTTAGAAGATACACCTACCTTACGTCCCAACACTCAGAAATGAAGATCGCTCCGGCCGAGGTCTAATTTAGAGTTTAGCATTCAAACAGTTTTGGAGCGAGGTATTTTGATAGAGATTAAGCGAGGTTTTGTTGATTTTTCTGATTCTGTTTTTGAAACCTAATCGCGAAATTGCTTGAATAAATTTAACACGGTTCTGCATTTTGATCGTGATGTCGGTTTTGTTATTTCACTTAGTTTGCGACTGGATGCTTTTTCAAAACTTAGGCTTTATTAATCTGTTTAATTTACCAACTTTAAACGAAATATATAATTATAAGACATCTTAAAACAAAGGTGGCATTCTTCATTACCTTTTTTTAAAATATAATATGCAATATATGTTTTTTGAACTTTTCGCAGACTGCGAGGACAATTTATTATTTTGGCCAGTATGAATAGTTTTAGTCAATAATGCAAAATATATTGCCGCTTATTCTGCAAAATCTTTGCAGCTGTTTTATGTATTTTTATTTCTCTGTCTATTCCCATATCCGACTCATTTCAGACCAATAACGAGCATCACCGTCATTGATTTAACATTGTTTCTTTTTTTAAAGTTTTTATTTTTAAAAAATATCAGTGTTGGGACCATTGCACTGGGTGTATTTGTTTGATATACTAAATAACTATCACGCCATTTCCTTGAAGGAGTAGGCAGAGAGGATAGAACGCCATTCCACTCTGTCCTGACACACTTCCCTTGTTTTCACCACCATTATACATCTCGTCATGCATGCATGTCGATTAATCTATTTAAAATAACTTAAGAGCTGTTTTGAAGGCCCGTTCAACAAATTTAATAATGTATGAAAGAGTAAAAAATATTTATAAATCGATGTGCGATTAAAAATTGTGACCAATCATGTTTTTATTTAGTTTAAAAATTGTTTTCTCCTTTCGAAATGTGTATTTTTTAATGTTTTGTGATGATTTTAATTTTGAAAAATTGCCAAGTAAGCCATCAATAAGCAATAGAATCGATTTAAAGAAATGATAGAAATTTTCCGGTTAGCTATCTGCAGCGATTTTTCATTCGCCAAAAATAAAACTTACGTAACAATCAAACGCTCGTATTACGTCAAGAGGTATTTTGATAAAGCATTTTCGTACAAACGGTTAAGGGATTCACACGCAACGAAAACAAGCGATACTTGCCGTGCCGGGCTGTAAAAATACGATTTCAACCATTTGTTAGGCGATAAAGAATACAGTACGGTCACCTGGACTGGGATCATGAATGCGTATCGACAAAGTTACCAAATACGGTCGATAAATTTTTTTGAGATTTTTTAATAATTTGGCGTAGTTGCTATATAGTAGGCAGAAAGAAATGGTATTGATGAAAAAAAGCATACTTTTATGAATTGAATTGAATTATAATAACTTAATTTTCATTCTTTTGTATAATACAAAGCAGGAGTTAATTTAAAATTACATTTTTTCCATAAATTAACATTTGTTTTGTTTTTTCTTCTTGTGTGCTGCTGCTGTCTCCCTTCTACTCGGACGCATCAGCCGATGGAGTGGAAGAGAGATAGACGCGTCACAAACCGAACGCTTAGGCCGATCGCGCCTCTCTATCGCTTGTTCCGCACACTTGGCTCAGGCGGAACGTGACAATTAGTCATGCTTTTTCGTGTGTGCAGCCGGCGTTCATCGATTTATTAGACGTTATCACGTCAAAAATCACCAGACCATCGGTTCAATCCGTTTATAAATCGAATAATTAATAACAGAGATACAATTAATAAAAATTTGATTTTTGTTAAGATTTTGTATGATATGCGATTGATGACGTCACCGATCGTATGGGGAATAAAAACTGCAAATGATCATGTCTCGCTTATTAATTATCCGATTTACTAACGAATTGAACTGATGGTTTTGAAATTCTCTGGTATATTTGTCTTTATTTTTTATTTCCTTTATACTTTAGGTACCTACTTGACTTTGAATGAATGAGAAAATAGCGGAGTTACCTTTCGTTGTCGACAAACGCCCTGTTTTTTTTCGACAACGTTAGGTAATTCAGTTATTTTCGCATTTATTCACGATCGGGCACCTGAAAGGAATAAAGGGAATTGGCGAAAACCTTAGGCACACTGCACCGCGAAATGGCGGGAATTTACGACTAGCACCTACTCGTAGATAATGAAGGTTTGAATGGGAAGAAGTGATTACCAGCTCCGTTGTTCTTTCACCGCCATGCCATTTCTCCATTTCCACAATTCTGCTCAGAGAAAAATTAAATGCCAAATGGTTGGATATTTATTCCTTATATGTGTGTAAATTTATCTTTACCGTATGAAGTTGTAGGCGCTTCGAGAAATATCCTTTTGAAAATAACAAGAAAAAAAAAAGCATTTTTTTTCTGGGATTCTCTCTGGGATTTCTGGGGCTATGAGTTTGGTGTGTGAACTTTGAAAAAGTGAATAACTGAAAAAAATGCACGTGTTAATTGTTGTTAAAATTGGTCAGTTATAATTGTCAATAATAATTATTGAATTATTTTAAAAAATCCTGTAATTCTGACCCATACAAGTTATGGGTAGTTTTAAATTAAAACTCAACTCCCACTATAAGCTTCATAAAATTTAAAGTTTCCGCGTAGTTCCGCGATATGTGAACTGTTCCTTTTTTTCTCAGAAATTTCATTCTCCGGGAAATTCTGTATGAATGTTTTGCAACCTCGTAAAATACGAGATTTTGTTTAAAATAATTTTGAGAAACGCAGTCGGCAGAGAATATACCCAGGACGTTGGCCAGGATTGCCAGAAAGATCATGTTTGATTTGTGTTTATTAGTGTTATTAAATACTGATCTAAAAAAAAATATTATTAAATTGTTTGATTACTAAAATATAAAACAAAACATTGGGGTCCTCACGATCCCCAAGGAAGTAACAGCGTTTTTACAGTAGGATTTAAGGGTTAAATCAAATGGCCCAAGACCAGGTGGAATGAAGACGATTGGTATAGTTTTTTTTCCTTTTTTGTCATTTTCTTTCATTTTTTCAGGACAACTTAAGGTGGTAGTAAAATAGAAACAATAAAAATTTTGGATTCTAGGGAATTAAAAAAATAATACCATTTTTCTGCCAAGTATATTGAGCGCAGCCATCTTGTTCCATATTATAAGTAAGTATGTGGCGAAACACAATTTTTTCCTATCGTTTGTACGCCCCATAAATTAATTTACTAAAATTATGAATCAAGAAATACCCGACAATGACTTATCATATTTGCTGTAAGCTCCGCTAAGTG
>JAGVSP010002398.1:0-61769 GCA_022494985.1 Micrasema minimum | reverse complement strand
CGTTTGTTGAATATATTTAATGCATTTATTATGCATAGGGAATTTTTAAAGTTAATTTAATACCACTCCGTCTTTTTAATGAATCGTCTTTCTAAAAAAGCAGATAGGTACCTACATAATATAATAGTAATGTGTGGAAAATTTATTCAACGCTATTTTCGTAAAAATCACCTCAAGGGGGCTGTACATTGACTTCCTAAATTTATGAGAACTTGTAATTGGCTTCAATTTTTTCTTTATTTAACGAGGCATATATGCTTCTTTAAATTATTTTAATAGCTGTATGTTCTCTGACAAAAAAAAAACTATTTTTATAATAACTACCAATACTAAGTACATTCCCTTATCCGCAACCAATGGTGTTTAGGGCACTGCATTGGTACACCAAGTGCAAAATACCTTGGCAATTTTTTTATTACATGTAGGTAAGATGATCAGTCTTACGCTTCAAGGTATCACACGCGAAATATTAATATAAAAATCACAAGTGTTTCATGTTGACCCCCTCGGGAATCGAACCCGCGACCTCAAGCACGGTAGCCAAATGCGCTACCACTATGCTACGAGGCGGACAAACAAACCAACAAGAAAATAATAATAATGGTGCATAGGGCACTGCATTTGTGCTGTGCATCTTGATAATTAAAAAATAGTAATAATTAACATTTTTTTTGCCCAAGCGCGAAAATTCCTCGCCCCGGCCCTGTAAAGACGAAGGAGTGATGACCGAAGCAGCAAGTGATCTGGTCCTGTCTCCTTACTCGGATAGCGTGCTCCCCCAACTTGTTAAGCGGATCATCATCTTAGTTGGTTTAGGCTTCCTCTACTTCAGCGGGAAGTGGCTAGTAACTGAGTAGGTATTGCGTGATCGACTGCGTAAATCTTCTTTACTTTTTTTAGCAATTTCCTCCTGTTGAGGTCCTTCAAGGTTTACTTTTTTGACCTGTTGCATGTTTTAATATAATTTTAGTAAATTGAAACAAAACTCCACGAACCGTCTGTGATATTTATTTATTGATACATAATATATATAGGTATGCTAATAGGAGGATTCAAAAGGCATTCAAGGTACATGATGATAATTTAAGACTTTACTTTACAACGAAACTTTTCTAGTAAAAAAAACAATAAATAGTTAAACATTTACTTGCGCATGACGTAACCTGCTGCGAAGGCACGACGCCAATAATGAACAGATTACATTCAAACATTCAAACCCTCATTTAAAATGTAATTAGTATACCTGCACCATTTACTAATTCTGTATTCAAACGCATACCAGTAACGATGCTAGCGACGAAACCAGACGTAGCAACTTTAAGTGGTCTAACTAAAAAGGTAATTTATTTAATAAAAGTACCGATTCTTTCTACTAATTCTGTATTTAAATAATTCAGTAAATCCGCGACTAACATCTAAAAAGACATTTGGTATATATAACTAACTAACTAAGCATCGCGCCATTTCTTTGAAAGGGTAGGCATAAAGTAAAGAACGCCATACCACTTTGTCCTGGCACACTTCCCTCGCTTCCTCTACATTCATACATGCACACACGCCGATCATTCCGACGATTCACATGTCCACATTCAAGTGCTTGTTGTACTTGCTCATGCCATGTCTTTCTCGGCCTTCCTCGGCTTCTACATCCAGCACACTTGCATTATACCTAACTTGTTTAAGCCGTTCTTTCATCGCTCATTCGCTCCACACGCTTCGTAAAATTGCATACTTTATTAAAAAAAAAAATTAATAAATGGGACAAAAATCGGTTAACATTAATTTGATATGGAAAGCTCCCACTGAGAGAAAATGACGAAATCGTTGTCTTTCAGTTCCCGTAAAAATAAGGTCTTCTTTTTGTGGGAAAATACGGATACTTGACTTTAAAAAAGCTTCATGAACAGACCTTTGTAAATGACTTTACGTTTGCGTATAAATACGAACGGTCTAGGGTCTAGGGTGAGATTCTACTCGTACAAAATTACATTACATGGCCCACAAATGATAATATTTTTTTTTTTTTTTTTTTAGAAATGTTTTTGATCACACATAGCCAACATAACTAAAAAAAGTTTCTTAGATGCATTTATATAATTTTCATAAAGTAATTCGGTTGTGTTTTTATTGACCGTAGGTAGGTACCTACCTATAATTTAATTTGCAATTGGTACCCTGGTATGCTATCTACCAATATAGGAAATATGAAATATTCTGTTTGATAAATATAGAATTACTTTTTGCATTAATATTAATTTTAAAGAAGACATGCTTATTTCTTATTTGTTTACGTATTTCGGGTGTTTGCGTACATTTTGAAATAATATTAATTTCCTCCTGAGTCTTATCTTGATTAATAGCTTGAACATTGTACAATACTTAATACAAAACTTTTACTTTATTATTTTGAAATATTTCATTATTACGAGTTAATGATTTTTGATGTCAATAATAAATAACTAGCATAGGTAGATAAAACATTAAATAAAAAGTAAGTACGAGAGTAGGTAATTTATCACAGGATCATTTTTAACAAAAACTGTTGAATGTTTATCAAATTTTTCAAAAACTGTTAAAAGCTATTAATTTAATTATGTACAAATAATATTTCATAAAATAAAATCATAAACTTAATATAGTACGTACTTAATATTAATGACTATAATTATTTATATTTATTTACTTTTAATAATACACTCTGTGCTGTTTTATAAATTCCCCTGAGAGCTACATTTTGTTATGAAAATCTTTGAAAAATCTTTATAATTCTATTCTATGTAGGTATATCGATCGACGCGGGACAGTTATGCATTTTTTGTCGCTAAAAAACTTTTCAATTTAAAACCCTCACAGATTGCTTTTATACCTGTTAGAAAAGTGTTTTTAAAATGGTGTAAATTACCTACAAATAAAGATTATTCTCTATTGAAAAATATATTTTATACTTCCATAAGAGCTTTTTGAGTACGTTTTATGTTTTTTATACTCAATCACTAAAATACAACCTATGTGCCATTATCAACGGATGCTTTTTTGATCAATGCCATCAACCATCAGAAACCCAAATGGGTCTTTCTTCTGTTTTTGGGCCTTAACCAGGCCAAGTAATATTTGTATTCAGAAATATGTCATCTCAGCCCGTTGAGGTCCACTGCTGGACATAGGCCTCCCCCTGCCGTCTCCACTCCTCCCGATCCTGCGCCGTCCAAATCCACTGTCTTCCAGCAGACTTCCTGATGTCGTCCACCAATCTCATCGGTGGACGTCCTTGAGGCCTCTGGTTCCTCGGTCTCCACACCAGAACGCGTTTCGTCCATCTGTCGTCCGTCATTCTGGCTATGTGACCGGCCCATTTCCACTTCAACCAAGCAATTCGCTGCACCACGTCGCAGACCTTTGTCTGGCGTCGGATCCAATCGTTCCTTTTTCGGTCTCTTAATGTTATTCCAAGCATAATCCTCTCCATGCTCCTCTGTGCAACTTGCAACTTATGGGAGGATTGCTTGGTCAGAGTCATTGTTTCCGCGCCATAAGTATGGACGGGCAGAATGCATTGGTTGAATACCCAGAATTATATGAAAAGATAAACAAAAATAAAAATAATCTATTAAAAAAACTAATTGTTTAACTGATTGTTTTGTCTCTAAACTTTTAACCTTCTATATTAGGCGTAACCTTAAACTTTAAGGAATATCACACGATTATGTAAAACGCTTATTTTCTTCAAAATAAATAAATACGTGTGGGTTTGTAAAGTGTACGTGAACGTGTAGGTACTTGGCTGTATACTAGAAATGTATTTGTTTATTCTCTTGTGACTAGAAGTATGTGAGTCGCGGACCAAGAGGGCAACATGAATAGGTTCATCTTCAAGTCGTGATTCTCTTCGTAATGTCTTTACCACAGTTCCGACATTTTGTTTTGCTTGTACGAAGACTTTTCTTTACAAAACTTTTATGCGGGTATTTTTCATTCCTATTCATCGCCTCGAAAGGCGACAAGTCGTGGTGACAATTTGTAACACGCGTCTCTCGTTTAGGCCCGGAGATGGATGACTGCCTGTTGGCGTTTCAATAGATTTGTTGATAAAATATTAGCTAAAGTCTCGGAAAACATTTGTTCCTATCTTAATGGCATAAAGTCTGGTCTCTCGGCTTCAGAAAGCGGCACCAGCAAAGCGTCATCTCCTTTTGATTTGAGATCTGTAACAAACCGCCAGAATAGTGTCTTCAGATACCGACGTACATAATCAATTACCGCGAGTTAAGAATAATACCTACCAAAAGCTATTTTGATTAAAAAATTATGTTCTTCTTTCAATAAAATGTACCGCTTACACTGAAATGTAGGTCTGTACTACTCTCTCATCGAGTTGATGTAATTATTAAGTGGATTATTTAAAAATCATTTTGGATTGTATAAGACAAGTGTGCGAGGACACAAACTGCGCCTCATATGGTCGTGTAAAACTGCTACAGACGTGGAGAACGAAATGCAGAACTTTGCTGCATTCCTATCCCCAGTATTTAAGCGCACTTTTACACGGGTCAGAAAACTGTACAGTTTCTTGTGCAGTTTGCAAACTGTCCCGTATAAAGCGAAAACTGTGTGGAATATTGAATGGTCCGCGCGACGTTCGGCTGACCTGACAATTAATGTTTTTTATGTCAACGTTTAAGTAGATATTGATATATTGAATGCTTTGAAAAACGTAAAAAACAAATAACATATTTACATTATTAGCTATATGTAATATTTCCGGTGAGTAAAAGAGGCTAAATTGGCAGTTCATAATGGAGTTCTGGTACCAACCCTTATGTATGGTAGTGAAGCGTGGTGTTGGAAAAAGAAGGATGAAAGTAGATTTAATGCAGTTGAAATGCGATCTCTCAGGCGAATGTGTGGTAAGAACTATGTATGATAGGTGTACTTAGAGCAGAGTGCAAGGCTGAGATAAGCATTATCGACAAAATTAAGAAAGGTCTTTTACGATGGTTCGGTCATGTAGAGCGAATGGATGATGAAAGAACGGCTAAAAAATATATGATGCGACTGTGCCTGGATGTAGAAAAATCGAGGAAGGCCGAAAAAGACATGGCATGATCAAGTAAAAACAAGTGCTTGAAAGTGGGCATGTAAGAAGTCGGAATCATCGACGTGCGTGCATGAGAAGATGTATAAATGTGGAGGAAGCAAGAGAAGTGTGTGCCAGGACAGAGTGGTGTGGCGTTCTATCCTCTCTGCCTACCCCTTCGGGGAAATGGCGTGATGGTTAGTTAGTTAGTTAGAGTAACATAACTTATGATCGCCCTTAAAAAATACACATATTTAGCGTGCCTTTTGACCGACTGTACAGTTTTCTTAACAATAAACTGTAGAGTTTTCTGTCCCGTTTAAAGTGCGCATAACATCGCTTGCCAGAAGAGTTAGATAAAGAGCATATAATTCCACATAAAACTTTGCCTCCTTTACCTTTACATTAAGTATCTTCTGATCCTTTCAATAGTTTCGTCTTCTTACATAAAGATGATCATGTAAGAAGACGAAACTATTGACCATGCGATGTCTCTTTCGGTCTTGTTCGGCTTCGATATCCAGATTAACTCGGATCACAAAAATGATTGTTGCATTTTATCTCCATCGTACATACTAGGTACATGTAGATTCATTGGTGATCGGTCACCAGATTTACTTATAGCAAAAAGGATTGTTACTGATATTGTATTTTTATTACACTTGTTGTACTGAATTAGGGGTATGAAACGAGGGCATTGTATTTTTTATTTAGGTTAAAGTATGACTTGCTCATTCTACTTAGACCCATCAGTCTTCATATCCGGACTGGGTACCAATCTTCTTTGTGGGCAAACAAATTATTTTATTATGCATTCATTTTCTCGTGCTCCTATCTAATATTCATATAGTACTACCACTGCCTACTAACACAAGTAAAGGACACGTGACGGGGTCCCGTGGTACCTACAGCCACTGCTGATTGGCGCCTTCAATCTTCATCATAACCTCCAATTACCAAATTGTTTCATCTGTATAACAAATCGTAAGAATATTCTACTGTATTAAATTTTCTTTAGAGGGTAGATGTATAAAACCTTTGTGCGGTAAATAATTCAAGGATATCATCGCGAAAATCTTTTTACAAGTAAAAGTAAAATCATTTTTAAAAACGTTGAGGTAGAGACTCACCAAAAAACTATATTTCGGATTAAGTACATCCATTATGCTTTGAAAAATTGAGAAGAGTTGTATCAGATATCTAATATCGCACAAGTGCTCTCTGGTTGTAAAGTGCCGCGCTTGATCGAACCTTCAAAATATAATATTTTCATTGTGCGAAAAATTATACAATAAACTCCCACTACTCGCGCATAAAACCCCAAAATCGCACTTTTGTGTAGCGCTAAATCGGCGGCATAATAACACAAAAAAGCTAAGTAAATTAAGATATTGGATACCCTTTGGAGTACCGAATCCTTTCAACCCTACTCCGCTAACAAATAAATCCATTTTTCTCTTATTCAGCCTTCTGACGTAACCTAATCACACTATCTTGGATCCAAAATGTTTTCACATGGCGGGATTTATTGATAGCGAAGAAATAAATTTAATACCGTACAAAAAACACCTCTTTTGTAAGGACTTATGTCGGCGTAACCTCACCCACACAAAGCCATTTTTTAGCTTGTTTTTTTTACTATCGAATCCTTTCAGTTGCTTCCTACGGATTTTTTAATAGGATATTACCTGCATTGGCACAATGTGCGACTTCTGTGTGATTAACGATACATATTAGTAGCGATTAATTAATCAACGGTATATTGAATATATCTGCGTAGGGAAAAGTAGGTAACCTACAATAAATTTATTGTATTACCGTAGTTGCGTGTGCAATGTAGGCAACAGCCTATTGTTTAAAATTTTAAAAAAAGATTTAATTGGTTCCATAATATTATTATACTCACTGTTAATTATCGGCCCACTAGTTGTATTTAATAGTAAGGTATATAAGATATTTTATGTACTATAATATTGAAAATACCCAAATAAGTCATATATCACAGAATCGTCTAGATAATAGAATCAATAGAGTTTTAATAGTAGAGAAAAAAATGTTGTTTACATGTTATCAAAGCAGTAATAAATATTAAAATTTGTGAGCATATTGTGAAAAAATATTTTATTTGACATACCTACGCTCTCAACTGAAAGGTTCAAATTTTCTCTTTCAGTCAAAAATTCCAATCTCTCGATTAAACAAAAAATCTCTTTTTCGAGGTTCGGCAGGTCAGTCTACGGGCGTTCGCAAAGCTTTTAAAATTAATTAAGCACAAAGTTATCTGATAGCAATCGCTTGACACGGAAATAAAATTGGTCAATTGATAATAAAAGAATTGAGTTTCGTTATGTCTCTGTACCTACATACATTCTAAGTCGTAATTTTGTAACACCACTTACGAGACAAAGCGGAGACAAATAAATCGTTTCACAACACATTTGTATAGAAACATTTAGCGACAATCGTTACAAGTCAGTAGTTACCTTTTATAGATTTGAAGTATTTTTTATGTAGGCTTTGAATCTACTCTGTCTATGTCTATTTCCTTTTTTAAAAGTCGGTATCTATAGTTTCACTTTAAGAAAAAAAACATTTGGTAAATTCGTTTGTAACGTTTAAGTTATACACTCAAATAAATAATATTGTAGATTATCTAGGATTGGAAAATCACACGATTTTATTGGTAATTGAACTGTAAAGCGCACATTGTATAGTAGAAATTTATATGATTTTTAAATCGAATTTGAAAAAGAAATCAACTTCATCTCTGTAGATATAAAAATCAAATCATGAGATAGAATTTTTTAATATCACGTTACTTTGTATTACTACTTCCCTCTATTCGCACCTAATGGTGCGTAGGGCACTGCATTGGTACACCAAGTGAAGGCAAGATGATCAGTCTTAAGCTTCAGTGCAGTTGAAATAATTTATGTGAAAAATCACGTTTGAATATACATTTCAAATTGCCCAGTTCGCCTCGGGTTAGCGCGTCAGACTATCGTGTATGAGGTCGCGGGTTCGATATATTACATTGATTATTACCTACTTCTGCCATTCTGTTACTATTCTTATTAAATATTAATCGATTATGGTGAAGCTATAGATTTCCCTTCACCATTAAACTAATATTATAAAACTAAAAATACGTTTAAAAAACGTTACCAAAACAACGCAAATATTGTAAAATAAAGTAAGTATTACAAACTACGTCATAATTTTTTTTGTAATATAATTTATTATATAGTTACGTATGTGACACCTTGGACTGCCATTGAAGCGTAAGACTGATCATTCTTGCCTTCAAGTAATAATTTATTCATTTACAATGCACTTGGTGTACCGATGCAGTGCCCTATGCCCCATTAGGTGCGAATAAGTGAAAGAAGTAGCAGTAGTAAAAAATTATGAATTTCAAAATTATAAAAATAAATACTACCTAAATAATATAGTGTGTAAACTTGGTATTGCGCTCCACAATCTTCTTATGACATGGGCGTCGCTCACGGCTGCCATGTCGGACAATGATGTCGTGGTCCCTTGTTCTCGTCCCGGGTAAGCACAGATCACAGAACAGGGGCTTTACCACGTACAATATATTTCAACCCGATCGTTTTCCAAACTTTACAGGTGATCGTATGTATGTGCCATGGGAACGCGTGGCGCTTAGGACCTTTGTTTGTGTAAAATGTAAAAAACGACTTATGGCCATAGGTAGGTAGTGTACCTAATGGAACCGTGTCGGATCCGCTGATTGATACAGATATCAGTTTCCCTAAAGAGATTTTGATTCCATTGTGTTGGATTAAGAAAAGGCGCGTCTTCTGCCTATCACACTAATCGGCCACGGCTATTGCACACTAAACATTCACCAAACGGGTTGGCGGATTGTGCGCCGCTACATTTTTCATTACTATTCAAAATATATAAAAAGGTTCAATTACGTATATTTTTATACATCTAAGCGAATTTTTTAATATTTTCAAAGCCACCACTAGACAACAACCTGGCTCAAATTTACCTACATATATTTATGTATTATATTTTTCAAATGCTTACTTCAAAGGCTACCGTACTTTGAAATGGTTGCATGTATATTTTTATGTACTTATTTGTTAATAAGTAAAGCAGTTTGATAAATGTTTTTTTTTAGATTATTGACAGTTAAGCACGAGTATATAATTTTTTTATGAAAGTTGATTAGAAATAACAATATTTGGAAACGACAGTTATTTAAAAACGATTGTTTTCTAAATAACTCAACGTTTTCTTAGTAAAAAGTAGGTACAAATAATATGTAAACATTTTAAAATCTTTTTTTTAAAATTCTCAATTCTTGTAACGTGTGGAAGTTAGCAAATATGTTTGAATTTATACACAAACAACAAAATTTGTACTTTTAAATTTGGCCAGTTTTTACAAACTATTGTACTGACGCAGTGTTCGCGTAATAGCCCATAATCGTCCGTGATTCACATCTTGTTGGGGCGGCACTTTGTTCCTATGTTGGTGCAACAGTAGGGTCGAAGGGGTGGGGGGCAATGCCGCGGAGAGGGGGAAAATTAAATGTGACGTAGTAGGTAACTACTTAATTTTATACTAAGGATTTTTGCTTTATATATATATATTTTTTATTATTGTACATATATGTGTTTTTTTATGTATATCTATGTAAACAAAATATTTTCTCTGAAATAAAAAAAAAGAATAAAAAAAAAATAAAAAAAATGTACGGACATAATGGCACATGCCAAATGTTCACGCATTTGCCCATAATCGTTCGCGATAAATGTTTAATCGTTTACATAAATATATCTCACTTATTATTATAATATTACTACGCCGAAGTTTGAAAAGGAGATACCTCTATCAAAAATACATTTTTTTAGGTACTAAAATATGCTCTTACTAATTTAAAATACGCAGATTCATTTAGCATCTCTTCATTAATGGCTGCTGTAGTTCTCTTTTTCTACTACACAGTTGAAAAAAAAAAAAAGTTTTTTTTTGTGTAGGTAATATCATTATAACATATCTAAAAAATACAATGGAATATAACTTATCAATGAAATTCTCAAAAACTGAGTTAAGTGGACAAATTGAAACATACTCCTAACTGTAAAATTGAAGGGTGAATAGATCCGTATTCATTTTAACATAATAATATCTACCTACAATAAATATGCGAGGGTACCTGTCTAAAGGATATAAACAATATCTATTATTCAAATGATTAGTTTGTCCATAAAATGGCTACCTTTCCAGTATGTTGGGGAAAACACCCGATTTACCATTATGAATTTTACTAAATACATTCATTTAGGATCAATTTATGAATGGTAGGAGGTGTTAGAATTTCGGGATTAATGTACCGTTACCAGACCTAAGTCGGTAGTGCTTTGACAATAATTACTGATAATCTGACTACCTGTAACTCATTTTATAATTTACGATATGCATAATATTAAGTTGAATTTATAAGTGTATCCTGCTAATATTCAAATTATGCTCTTTTAACGAGTCGCTAGGCTGATCAAAATATTTCATATATGTGATACTAAGACTGGCGCCGATGCGTAAGATTGATAATCTTGACTTTATGTAACAAAATATCAATACTCACTTAACTCGCACAATTAGGTGAGGATGAGGAAAAGTAGTAATAATAATAATCGGCTAATTTATATAGCGCCATTTTCGTGAAAAATCTCCACAAGAAATATCACGTATTACGAAAGCCGATTAAAATTCGTAAAATTGATTTAGAAATATTAATATTAAAACCAATATGGATGTTGTAAAACAATGTTTTCATTCATAATTTTTTAAACGAAATTGTTGAAAAATACCCATTCGCGAAAACGCAACACTAATTGTCGTGGCCCCCGTGACGTCATAATTCGGTCTCGCTTCTATGTTTCACAATTTTAGTTTAAAATATTATTGTTATTATAGTGATTCCTCCAAGGTTTCATAGTAAACGTCAAGGGCTACACGAATAGTGACGTAAAAGGGACGAAGCCAACGCGGACTAGTGTTTTCGCGGTAATAAATAATTTTTAATAGACTAAAAATAACTTTTTTTTATGACTTATCAAATTTTAATATTTGTAAAATAAAAAAAAAACGTGATTTTTCCCTATTAAAGATACTAATAGATAAGTAGAGAGATAAGATGAGCAGTAGTAAATATTTAGTATGCCTATGTTTCGGGTGAAAAATAATTGATCACAAATTATGATTTTTGTTAATGCGTAATTCAATTAAGTGATAATTGAGATAGCATTAAATCAGTGATGTTGATTGACAAAAGATATTTGTGGGATAATAGAGGCGAGTTGAGATACAGAGATAAAACATCTCAACTTTTATCTAACATAACATCGAACTAAATAGTCAGATCACCTTTACAAAGATCGGGTACCGAAACTACCTTCAAGTTTCCTCTACTGGATGGTCAGAAAATTGTTGTAATTTTTTATGAAACGCATCAATTTTACTTAAAAACGTACGAAAAGTTCATTTTACTTGCACCGCGTTTTTTAAGGTATTTGTTATTCGGAGAAATGAATGTTTCTATTATTATCTACAAAATTTCTTTTACTTTGCTTTTTTGACGAGTACCTAATTATTTTTTTGATAAATTCGTAATTTTACTGTTTTTTTCAGTAGGAGGTTAAACATTATTTATCTACCACAAAAAAAGTAATATAGGCAACTGTACCTACTTACAAATATTTAATAGCAAAAAATTCCGATATTCGTAAATTTATTTAGTAATTATTGTTGAGTACATACTCACTTGATATAGCTACTCACTATAATAATAAATTTTGAAATCACTTAACAATATAAAAAAAGAGTCTTTCATAATATCCGATTAAAAAATAAGGTAATCGATGAAAACTAATATGTTCATTATCAGGTAAATAAATATAACATTTATTGAAATGAAATAACGGTAATTTAATTCCAGCATCTATGGCTACAATAATTTTTGTGCCAAAGAGAAAAATGAAATAAAATTTCCAAAGATGACTTGATTTCTTCGAGAAAAATAACTTAACGAAATTTTAACTTAGTGAACCTACTTTTGATCCATCTAGTACCTTCGTAGTATACCAAGAGCGGTGTAGCTAATGGACCCATTCAATTTATTTACCCACGGAACTGTCAGAGTTTCAATACAAAACTACTTAAGACATTTAAATCTCGCATTGTCGGGTTTCTCGCTTGTCGGAACGAGAACTCTCCCTACTATGAAGGGGTGGGAACGAAGGGTTAATATTTATTATTTCATGCTTCAAAACCACCCGCGCGTGATTTTTAAAAATTTCAAGTCGTTTTTATTAACTATCTTCTTCATCTTTTGGCAACAATGCGATTCGCCTAATCTGTAATCAGATATTTATACAACGTAAAGGATATTAAATATTGTATTAATAAATAATTTTAGACACAAAAGATTTTTATTTTTTAAAGCACTGAATCATAAGTTTCTTTATATTATTAAGGAATTAAAAGAAAAGTTCACCCGGGCGTGTTAAGATACTGTTACTATGATAAAACTCTCGAATTTCGTTGCAATTTCTATAATAGTTGGATGAGCTTAAAAAAAAAAAGTTAGGTAGGTACTTACCTATTTTATTATATATCTACACCCAAATAGGTAGTAAATTTTGTAATTTGATGATGTCGCCTTTGACTAGGTACTAGGTATAAAAATGTTTGCTCGTTATTTTCGGCAACAAGATGTTTATTGAATTTTATTTTTAAGGATTTTTTTACGTACATACACCGTTAAGCTGGAGCAAAAATCTGAAGCGTAAGATTGACCATCTTATCTCCAGGCTATTAAATATTAAATTACTGTAGGTACTGTTTGCAATCTGGATTGGACAATTTTTATTTGAGTGCCATACGTATAGTTCAGGAATTTATTATTGATGTACGAACAAATTACAAAAAGAAATTCATTTTTGTCTGAATATTTATATAGTTAGCAACAATGACAATTTTTTTTTTAAAAAAACGTGTTTTTAGTAGATTTACGATTTAATCTTAAATATTGAGTGTTTTGACTTAGCCGTTTTAACTGTGGTAACGGGGCGTAGCATAGCGGTCGCGCATTTGGCTACCGTGTATGAGGTCGCAGGTTCGATTCGAAATATTTATTTACATGTAATTTTCATATTCATATTTCATGTGTGATACCTTCGACTAGTACTGAAGCGTATGACTGATCATCTTACCTTCATGTAATAAAATTATTGATCATTTGGAGAGAGTGACTTTTGCCTGTTACTTCATTACTTAAGCGGATAGAAATTCATTACGTTTTCTGTATATTAAGATTATGGATCCCAGAGATAGGGATTCCATATTAAAATCCATAAATCATGTCATATTTAGGTAAGGAAAGGGCACCTATATATATAATACTACTACGACTTTCCCTTATCCGCACCCGATGGTGCATAGGACACTGCATTGGTACACCAAGTGCAGTGTATCTTGATCATTTTATTACATGAGGGTAAGATGATCAGCCCAAGGAATCACACAAAAATATTAAAAATAAAATGTATAGATATCTAGGTAAATACCTAATACTATCGTTAGTTGTATTAATAATATTTAAATATAGGAATACCTACTAAGCTTACAGCTAATTACCAAGAAAAGTAACTCCATTGAAGGGTGGGTTTTCCCCGCCGTTACAACCTTTACCGTACTAATAATGAAACTTTCATTCAATGAACCCGACCATTTGCTAATGGGTCAATATTCATTAATAAGTCGTTTGCGAATGGAATTAGTATTGAAAAAATAGGCCCATTCATAAATTCCAGAGAATGACCCGAACTTTGTTTGTGTTGGGTTTTTCCCACTGTTTACAGTAAATACTGCATTATTTATGGTCATTAGTGGACTGCTAATTTCTTAAACAATGTACAATACATATGTACGTAATAACAAAAATATTCAAAATCTATATTGAATTTATGTTTTAATAAAGAATGCTAAAAAAACCTATTACCCATATAACGGGATACGGCGACTAAGGAAAATAGAGTATTGATATTGAATTTTTTTCCTAAATATCTAGGCTACAAATAAACAATAAAGCATGGGTAAATTCGGCTGACTGTTAAAAATCTAGATAAACCAAAAAATTTTTTTAAAATCTTATATTGAGCAGTTATTGAAATAAAAACATAAAATTTGAAATACATACATTTTTTGATATGGAAAGTTCAAGCGTAAGACTGATCAACCTACCTTCATGTAATAAAGTGATCAAGACACACTGCACTTGGGTGTACCAATGCAGTGCCCTATGCACCATTGGGTGCGGATAAGGGAAAGTAGTAGTAGTAGTTCACATGTTTACGACTTTATAGGTGCACAATTGAAAAATATTTATTTTAAATTGAGCCTTATCTCATCTTTATGAAGACAAATTCTATCGACCTATAATAAATATATTATGTAATATTATATAGGTACCTACTTCTAAGTGCACAAAATGTTTAAGTGAAATATAGGATTTTCAAATAGCAGATGTAGGTATATGGAAGGGTTCTTAATCTTAATTATATTAGCGTAAAAGCCTTCAACGCTTCAATGGTAAGTGCTTCTACAATGGATTATCATTACACAATATATTATTATAGGTAGCATGTGAAGGTACCCGAGACTAGATTTAGTAAGCCTTCTCATATCCTTTATATCTCAAGATGTTATCACACCTTCCTTATAGAAAATGATATCGGCTATTTTTTGTATAATTTAAGTGCGGCAGAATTTAAAAAGACATTATATTCTTAGTAAAAGGTCTTACCATCGCTTATCGAATTTATATTATGTAATAATATCAATACACTTTTCCACTAAACGAAGGAAGCGTGTTTGATTTGGTCAGGTATTTTATAAATTTAATATTAATAGCCATTTTTTTTTAAATTTGTAAAATGCCACCTTTTTATACTTTGTACTGGTTGAAAACTTATTACGGTTGATAGGTTGTCGACATCTATGTACCATAGAATGAAGTTTTTGAAACTGGTTAGCGTACTTATTATTTTATATTTTAGTTAAGGTACGATCTTAAAAGGAAAAATTCTAAACAAAATAATAGGTTACAAATAAGTTACGTTAACTATTATGGCCACTTTATACGGGACAGAAACCTGTACAGTTTCTTGTTCAGAAAACTGTACAGTCTGTCAAAAGACACGCTAAATTCCTATGTGTAGATATTTTTAAAAGAACACTGATAAGTTATTATCGTATGTTTACACACAGAAAATTGTTAATATTGCTAATAATGCAAATATGTTATTTGTTTTTGACGTGATAACGTCTAATAAATCGATGAACGCCGGCTGCACACACGAAAAAGCATGACTCATTGTCACGTTCCGCCTGAGCCGAATGTGCAAGCGAGAGCGCGGAACAAGCGATAGAGAGGCACCATCGGCCTAAGCGTTCGGTTTGTGACGCATCTATCTCTCTTCTACTCCATCGGCCGATGCGTCCGAGTTCAATTGTAATAATTCAATTCAATTTTAAAAAGTACGCTATTTTTCATCAATGTTTTCTTATGACGTAAAATTATCGCCCGTAAACCGACTTTACAGACAACCAAAAGTTTTTTTACGTTATTCAAAGCATTCAATAATTTAATATCTACTTAAACGTTGACATTAAAAACATTAATTGTCAGGTTAGCCAAACGTCGCGCGGACCATTCAATATTCCACGCAGTTTTCGCTTTATATGGGACAGTTTGCAAACTGCACAAGAAAGTAACTGTACAGTTTTCTGTCCCGTATAAAGTGCGGTAATAGTAGATAGATACCTAATCTAAAAATTGAGTTGTTTATTATTAATAAAATGGATTAAACAAGGTTTATGTAAAAAAAGGAGTTCGTTTTTCATAAAATACTTGAAATGTAAAAATGCCTTCCTTCTTACAAGGACGCATAATTTTCCAAGGCATGTTTTATTCTTGTTTGATTACCCTAAATATGCTGGTAGAAATAATAGTCGATTTCGTTGTTCCTATTATATGCCGTCATGTCTACTTTGTGAAAACAGGACCAACTTGTGTATGGATGTTATTCTACAAACAGTTAATTGATATATTACAAAGTAAACACAATTGTGTCAACAAATTGAACAATAATGTATTGGTTGATTTTTTAACACCGTAATCCACCAGAAAGTATTAGGTATTTAATTTAAAATTTATTATTGCCAGTTAAAATTATTATTTTTCTCATCATTCGTGAATTATTATTAACAATTTATTGAACTGCAATGCACTACGGACGATTAAAAAAAATAGATGGTGATTTATATCTTAGGGATGAAATTTTTTATAAAATATATTGATACGTTTACCTACCCAACTACTCTCTTAATGAAAACGAGTATCAACATATCTACTTGATCTTAATTTTATATAATTTGATATTTCGTGAGTGTCTACTCGAATTGAGCATCAAAGATAATCTAGAATGAAATAACAATAGGGAGACCTCTGAATTTCTCGATCCTTATAATTTCATTATATCGGATGAAACTATTTGATTGGATTAGTAGAGTTTTGACTACTATCAATAGGATTAAATAATATGATTGATTGACTTGAAGCTTGTAGATTGTGACCTTAAAAATAGTGTTCCTATTTATTTTGTACTCGTCTTGGTTTAGGTTTTACTATAAAATAAAACTTTATACGGGACCGAAAACTGTACAGTTTATTGTGCAGTTTCTTGTTCAGAAAGCTGTAAAGTTTGTCAAAAGACACGCTAGATATATTTTTTTTTTTAAGTGCGAAAGTAAGTTATTATCGTATGTTTGCACACAGAAAATTGTTAATGGTGCAAACGGCACTGCATCGGTACACCAAGTTCAGTGAATCTTCCTAATTTATTACATGAAGGTAAGATGATCAGTCATACGCTTCAGTACCAGTCCAAGGCATCACAATTTACTGTTAATATTAACGAAACTTTATGCCAACACACCGTAGTCACACGATAATTCAAAGGCTTAATGTGTTTGGCATATATATTTTTTTTGTATCTTAAAAGATGCGAATAATGAGATATTATTTTATTTGAAGATAACTAAAATATTATCTGTCTAACTAATGTGAAATGTGTTGGATAGCAGATAATTCCATAATCTTTTATCATATAGTCATACTTTTCTCTGTGTATTTTGTAAATCGAACTGCTGAATAAATGTATCGACACCTAACTTAATACCACTGTTGACTCAAACATTTATTTCGTAGTACAAATATTAAATTTTGAAATAAAACATGTCATGACTTCCGTTTCGAAAAAACAAGCGATAATTGAAAAACTTTCAAGAACAGGATACAAACATAATAATAATATTTTGTCCTTTTCATATTCAAAACACTCTCATTCAATTACGTCAATATTTATAAAATATGCAATTTTCGTATTAATATCATTGTTTTATTGTTTTAAAATATATGATAAGTAACGCCTTTGTTAGGGGAGTTAGCATATGGTAATGAGACACTTGTATTTAGTATTAAGACTTCCAATATGTTTGGGTAGGAAGTCTCGTTTCCTTCATTTTCCATTATGTCACGTTTAGTGAACGGTGCAATATAGTAACACTATTCATTCATTCACTATTCGATATGCAATATGCAATATGGATAAACACCTTTATTTATTCCGCTAATTACACAATACCATACATTTAATATTGCCAACAACGGGCATTTTAAATCGTCTTTCAGACTCTAAGCTACTACAAAACCAATTAATCAAGTAATAATAATAACAGTTGGATAATTTGTAAAGCTCCATTTTTATGAAAATCACATCAAGGGCCCTGTAGGTACATTAATATTACTTAATTAATTTCAGACTTAATACATTTAAAAATGAAAAAATATAGCGAATATTTAAACTAAGGTAAAATGATTTGACTTAAATAGATTAAGTACGGGATTTCAATTCGTCTTGCAATTGCAGCTACAAAGCGACAATTGAAATCACAGCTTTCCAACAATAGTTCATATTTATATTCAAGGTCGCGCCAAATTATTAATAATATCGAGTAATGCCAGACTCCAATT
Source organism: Micrasema minimum (assembly GCA_022494985.1). Taxonomy (NCBI): domain Eukaryota; kingdom Metazoa; phylum Arthropoda; class Insecta; order Trichoptera; family Brachycentridae; genus Micrasema; species Micrasema minimum. Next base: position 43,560 of record JAGVSP010002398.1, on the reverse strand, counting down.
CGTTTTCCAGTTACAAAGCTCATGGACGATATCAGTTCTGTGGTCAATAAAATAGTTAAAGTATCGAAATGCTTCTTCTTTTTTTCAAGGTGCAAACCTAAAGCCATGAAGACTATGAGGCGACACGAAAAGGCGCGGCAAGAATAAGAATCGCGGACTGAGCGTCAGAAGACAGTGGAAGAAGTTGCCATCGAAGAAGACGTTATCCCTATATTGGAAGTAGCCATGGTAATCGCCACAGTATGAAAATGTCCTGGAAAAAGCGAACTGTTTCGCAGCTGTCTGTGATTCAATAGAAACAAAAAAGAGTAATTTCCTGATTTTTAGCTAGTATTTTTTCTGAACGCTAATTTAATTCAGATGATATTCTTTCAGAACAATATTTTTCTATTCGTCTTTATATCATCATCATCTCGCCATTCCGTTCCTGATTTGGAGCACACGGATTCCACAAACTGCCTCCAATCTTTTATTCCCTGTCATGCAAAGTTTTAGGAGCTGCCAGCTTACAATGAACATTGATCATGTTACGATACTTCATAACCGAGTCACACTGACAGTATGACTGGCAGAACTATACCATATCTTCTAGTGCGTATATTGAAAAAAGATTAACATGTCTTATGACCACATGTCAAATTGATTTCTCATAATTTGAGCACGATATCTCAACCCTTGAATAGACCTACAATAGAAATCAATTTGCCATCCCCTAATTAGAAGCGCATATCAGGTTATCTATGAATACCGCCTCTCCAAACTTGTTGCGTCATTGGCCTTTATCAAAATAATATAACATTTCTAGTTAAACGGTTGTAAAACGTGCTCGATTTAAAAAAAAAAAATAAATACCCTTTTTTTATTTAAAAAAAAATATTATTTAAAAAAAAAGGATATTAAATATTCTACGCGCATCTCAGAATTTAGGAAAATTCTTATGAGATGCGCATAGAATATTTGGCGTATGTGTGGAAAAACCATGTATCATTGGTGCCCTAATGTCGAAACTAGAACAGAATAATTTTTTTAAATAAATAATTTTCTTAAATATTTTTTTTAATATAATTTTTTCTAGTAAGTATAACCTTACGATGTGAATATTTTTCTTTCTTTTTTACCTTTGTTGTTACTACCTGTGAAAACCTGTAATTGGTCCACTCTGTTTTCTTTTAATGTCATTATAAAGTTTTTGACTGTTGGTTTTCCTGTAAATAAATAAATAAAGAATGCAAGGCTGAGATAAGCATTATCGACAAAATTAAGAAAGGTCTTTTACGATCGTTTGGTCGTCGAGGAGAGAATGAATGATGAAAGAACGGCTCAAAAGATTTACGATGCGAGCGTGTCTAGTTGTAGAAGTCGAGTTAGGCCAAGAAAGACATAGCATGATCAAGTACAACAAATACTTGAAAGTGGTCACGTGAAAAGTTGAATAATCGACGTGCGTGCATGAGAAGATGTATAAATTGTGGTGGAAGCAAGGGAAGTGTGCCAGGACAGAGTGGAGTGGCGTTCTATCCTCTCTGCCCACTCCTTCGGGGAAATGGCGTTATGGTTTGTTAGTTAGTTATGAGATACTGAAATACATATTTTGACATAATACCAAAAAATAAATTAATTAAAAAAATACGAAAACTCTATCAGCCTACAAAAAAGTTATAGACTACGTCTTGAAGGCTAGCAGGTTAAATAGGTATTGATAAATGGAATTCAAATTTTAATTGATAAGATATTTACAACATTTTCGGCGTGTTCAAATACTTGTACACAAATCTGGTTTTTATCCCAAGACAGGAGTAGGTATACATATATTTTTATTTTATATCCCTACAGAGATGAGGTAGATTTTTTTCAGAATGAGTGTAGGGATATAAAATAAAAATGTACAATTATATTTATTTAAAAAAACTGTTTTCGTCAAAATAAAACAGGTTTCTATACACTATCTTGAATTTTTTTGTTACATTTTTTTTGGCTTCAATATTTTGATGTAGATGATATTTTCTTAACCGATTGACTTAAAATGGGCGGCATTACGCTAAAGAAGAGAAGTGTTAGCGTTTATCGTATACCTGCTAATCAAAATATAATATGACTGAGTGGTCTATTATTTATTATATTCCCACAAATTGATCAGCTGTGTCATCTTGGGCAAAAAAAACCCCTAACCAGCTCTGAACGCACAGTCAATATTATTTTTTAAATACATTTATTTGATTTATTTAAGTAAACAAGCCGAGAATTAAATGATTTAAATCAACTATATTTTTTGAACAAAAAAATAAATAGAAATAAAAATTAATTTAATATATAATTGTACGGAGTTCTATAAAATAAATGCCAACTCAATCAATAAGCCGGAAATTATCGTAATATTACTATTTTACGTGTGCAAGTTTTGTAATAAAACCTTCTACAATTATTTTTTTAGACAATTTTACTACAAACAAGTAGTATCGTCGTTTACCCATTGAAAATCCCCCTAGGTAAAAAGTAAAAAATGTGTTTAAAAAAAATTGTCATTGGTTAAGGAAGTTTAAGAGTGAGGCATGATATGTGAAAATCGCATTAAAAACGAAAATTTAGTTCGTGATTACATGACATTTGTTACAATATAATTGTTTCATATTTAATATAAATTGTATAATAATAAAATAAAATAAAATAAATAAATAAAAAAAACCAACATAATATATACAATTTAAATTTTGGTGTGTATACACAATGGTTAAGATACGGGAAATGATAACGATTTAGTGAAGGTACATGCTTAACTGTAGGTACATAGCCCATAAATCTAAAATTAATTTTTTTTTCATGAATTAAGCGTTATTATAATCAGTAAAATTACATATTGCATTCGATAAAATATGTATTGTATACCTACATAGCTTCTTCGACTAGTGTTACTAAAATTGTTCAATTCCAATTCGGCGCTGGCTCTCAGAACTCAATTCGGAAATCTTTAAACTCATCTTAGAATCTTCCTTCTTCTAAGTTCGACATCATAATCAGTCAGTCGTGGGAGAACATTTGAAAAATGTTTCCCTAAATAATATAGACAGATTATCAATTCTATTAACCATTAATATTCATTCAATCATAAAAACAACAGCAGCTGAATTTAATTAAACGTTCAACCTATGTACATAAATAAATGATACACAAATTTTTAAATCCTTTTATCAGGTATGTATTTTCTTTTCTTAAATGTATCTAATACATATCTAATGTAGGCAAATTTTTAATCCAAAAAATTATCAGTAAAACAATGAAAACCGTGTATTTGCCCCACGCTTAGGTATTACTTTTATGGAAATCTGCAATACAAATTTTAAGTGCTTATAAAGTAACAGTGTACATTTTATAATTTCTGCTTTATTGACAGCTTTTGATGTTATCTCAATCGTAATGAAATCAATTACTTGACATACACAAAACAAGACTTCATAAATATCTTACAGCCATAATATGCAGATACAATCTTAGCTTATCGATACTCAATCAACTACTGCGGCCGGAGATATTTACAATTTGCTCATATGGGTAGGTACTTACGTAACCTAATACAAAATGGTGACTGTTGATCAAACGAGACGCGGTTACAAAAAAATAAGGCTGAGTTCAAACGATAGTTACACGGTTAGCATTAGATTTTAACTGAAGAAATCTGCCGGTCGTTCATCATGCGGTGTATTGCAATTTCTAATGCAATTACACGAGTGCGAGTGGTCTGGGGATTATTTGGACCGAAGTTTGCATGCTTTCTACTGAATACATGAACTATCCATGTTTATGCATGTAGAACACGTTTTGCACGAATACAGTTTTTTTAAAATATTCGAATCACCGCTTAATTTAGCATCAAATAAACATATTCGTTCTTATACGTAAAGCTAGGAATGTAATTCGGAAAATTTTGTATTTCATGTTGGTGTTTTTTAGCAGATCTTTGGCGAATCAAGCTAAAAATCAAATCAAAGTATACAATACTGTTTTTTTTTTTTAAAAAGATTTTTAGTTTTAGTAGGTACTAGGTACTGTGAAATAAAATGAAAGAAAATTTATTTAATAGAAAAACCCTTTTTAAAAAATCTTTTCTAAGAAGTTATAACATTTTGTATGTATAAAAATAGTTTATAAGTAAACTTGAAGAAGGCAACGAGTTGCCCAGTTATTATATAAAATAAAAAAATATTTTTCGTTTAGAGAGATATTGACAGATTTTTAATAGAGAAACATCATTTGATAAATCTAATTTTCAACTAATTTGGTTACTAACTTGCAGACGCAGACAAACACGAAGTTCACACATTTTGAACGTTTTAAATAAATCTAAGGAAGTAGGTATATGAACGTCTCAAAACGCGCGGCGCAGTGCCGTGTGAACGTACCCTAATATTACATTATAGGTTCGGTGGTTAGAGAAATATTTAATAAATTCGCAGTCCAGTGAGTTAAATGTTTGTCCACCGGCCCGAGGGTTTATCGATCATATCTCTCCGCATCATTGTGACAAGCTCACTCTGCCGGGGGATCTTAGGAGCTTAGGAGCAAATCGGTAACCATCAAAGGACTACATATCGGAATTAATCTAGATTACAATATCACAATTTCAGATAAGTCAATGATCTTTCGTATTGATTCTCGTGGTTTTCTGGCAGCGAATGAATTTGAAGTGGTTTAGAAGTTCACTCTGAGAAAAACAAACGACACAATCTTCTTGATACGCGTCAGTTGACTGGAAAAAATATTGACTTGAATTTGGTCATCAGAAAAAATGGATGCCGATGATATTATAAATAGAAAATATTGGTAATAATTAATGAACAAATCAAATATCTAAATATATTTATATGACTTTTTGTACAAATAGTTGTGTACATTGGCGGGTTTATTGCCCAAATTGGCAATTTCTTCCAACCAACCAATATAAGAACGTAGTGCGGGTATTTATCGTAAGCGCAATAACAGATCTTCAATTCTTTTTTACCCTTTAACATTCTCTTCATCCTCCCCATTAGTACACACACACACACACTATCACACTCAATGTCTACCTAGGATAGACGGGAGGTAAAACAGGAATAAAATTTAAGGAAGAGATAGGAAATGTTTTTTCAGCCGTTTTTTAAAAGATGTGACTGATTCGGCTTCCTTAATAGCAATTGGGAGTTGATTCCATAGTCGAGCCGCATGCACTGTAAAAGACTTGGAGTAGAAGGAGGAACTATGGGCAGGTATCAGGAGTGTATTTTGATCACGCGATCGAAGAGGTAATCCATGAATAGACAAATGATCAAACTTTTCACGAAGGTAAAGTGGGGCTTTAGGATTGTTCAGTACAGTGTACAAGAGTGTAATAATATGAACTTCTCTCCGCTGCCTAATTTTGAGCCATTTAATTTTGAGCCATTTGAGCCATTTTTAGTCAGTTTTGTGAATTTTATGTGTAGCGGTGTAAAGGTATCCCTTGAATTTCATTTACTCAAAAAATGTACGTATTTACCTGCTTTAGAGACACAAAACGATTTTGTTTCTATCAATGTGTCAATCTTGTAGATATGAAAGGGATGATTGGATTTCAACTCTGTTGAAGATATTGTATTGTTTACTAGAGCAAATCAAACGATAAAACCAAGGGGTAGAACTCGTATATTTCATGCGTGTAGATCAATCAAACTAGGGTAGATGCTATAGCTATTGGACACTTAAGAAAAATATTTTACAACACACAGTATTTATTGTACGAGCTGTATTAACTTAATTACAACATTTAAGGTATTTTTTTCGGGAGAAATTTAATAGCCTTTTATAAAACCTAATTGGAATTAGTAACAGACTAATACTATTTATAATTATTTTATTTAAAGCGTGTAATTCACAGTAATTGGACACATTTTTACTGTCTCTCGCATTATCGGCTGTTTCTTAATTATCAATGAAATATTGACAAATACTGATAGATGCAAGCCTTCCACGTAGTTTATGCACGGTCCAAAGCTTGAAAAACTTCTGAGTTAAAGGAAATTTTTCCTAGCGTCAAGGGCTAGCAAGATTATGTTTTTTCACAAGTTTGAGATAAAATCTCATTTAGGATGTCCAATTATTATAGCATGTTCAATAACTATAGCACCCACCCTTTATAATAAGGCAAATCTTGATTGTATTTGGTTTAGGTATATTTATCAGCGGAAATTTAAAAAAGCCGCATTAAGTAGGTCGGTAGGTACCCAAGTACATAATTTGCAATATAAAAATTGAAATAAGAAAGTTCAGTTGGGTTGTGAATTCATAAAAATGTATGTATTTTACGAACTCTGTGTAGAGTGTGTACAAGCAAAATAATTATTTTAGGAACCCTTAGTAAATGGTAAATAAGTTGGGGGTATTGGTGTATAGGACAAATGATGTCACCTGTGTGTGATTATGTGCTATAATTTGAATGGACTAGAACATCGATTAGCTTTTACATTGAGTACCTATCTTTTATACATGGTGTAACAAAACTCTTAGCACAACCCGAAAACTGGTGAATCTACATCATATTTGGAGTCGAATGTGTAACAAGACATCCAAGCTTAAAAAAAACCCTTTCAAATATAGGTTGAAAAAACTGATTTTGCAAATACCATAAACCAGGCGTTAAACAACAAGAAACACGTGATAGTTATATTTGTGGACTATGCAAAAGCCTTTGACACCCTGGACCATCATCGCCTTGAAGAATGCTTGGATGACGCAGGGATCAGAGGAAAATACAAACAACTGCTATCTAATTACCTACAAAATCGACACAAACAGTCAAAATAAAAGACACTTACAGCAAAAAAACAAGAATAAATACGGGAGTGGCACAGGGATCGGTCATTGGACCCTTAGAATACTTGCTTTACTGCAATTCCATGGCTAAAGTCACAACACAAACAATCTGCTACCAATTTTGCAGATGATACAGCTTTAGTATCAATCGGTGACTCACAAATTGAAGCACAGCAGAAACTGCAATCTGACTTTAACCAAGTGATAAAATGGTCACACGACTACGGCTTAGTAATCAACATGGAGAAAACAAAAATGATAAACATCACCTCCCCATATAAAAGACACAGGGAAGAAACAACAATATATGCTCACACATACGAATGTTTTCATGAAGCTCTACGAGACTGTGTTTGCGCAAAAATAAATGTTGTGCAAAAGTACAAGTACTTGGGTATTATTATAGATTCCGTATTCAACTGGGAGGAGCAAGTTAAGAACGGTATGTAATAAGCTAAGGGTATGCCTCTTGAATATGTACCATCTAAAATCATACCTGCCATACACAGTGCTAAGACTGGTTTACATGGGGTTGGTCGAGCCGATTATTACTTATGGACTAAGAATATGGGGCCTTACTTTTAAATCTTATATGGACAGGATCTTAAACTTGCAAGTCAGAATAATAAAATGCATAGTTCCAAAATATATAAAGAAAGACGCAAAAGAAAATCTCAATATATATTTTTTAACCATGTCAACGTCTTATCTGTGGAAAATCTATGCAAATATAAAAATAATGACAGATCATTTCCTTGACGATGGGCACAAAATAAAAATATCACACCCGATTGAGACACGATTAGTTTCGGCACAGCGGCTGAGGCAGCCTCGGCAGGTAAACTATTACGGGAAAAGAACATTGGCGTGTGTTATTCCAGATCTATTTAATCGGCTCCCAAAAAGTATTTATGAAGAAAAAAATATTATTAAATTTAAAAAAAACCTTAAGACCCTCTTAAAGGGCACACAGTGATTTGTTGCAACACACCCTACTTAAAATAAGAATATACTTATAATGTTAGATAATTTGTGTAATAAAATAAGAAGAAAAAAAAAGTATTAATATGTAATGTAACCCGCAGACAAGCCCCGGCTTTGCGGGAACAATAAATACATTTTATGTATTGTTTATAAAAACACATGTTTACTTTAAAATAAAATATTAAAAAAAAAAAAAAAAAAAAAAAAAGCTTGAATAAGTACGGCAGATTAAGTAAAATTGCACAAATCCTTATAAATAATGTGGTTTTAAAATTTATTTTCTTAATGGTTAGTATTTTACTAACCTATCCTTTTCTCCAAATCTTAGGCTAAAAGTCACAGTCGGAAATAATTCTAAGCTTGGACCTGAATAATGTGCTGCGCATTGATATCCAATTAAAATTTTATGCGCAGAACCGATAATATATAAACTTGGGCAAGACTCAATTTACGATTACAACTTTCAGCCTGAAAAAAATTCCGCCGCACTTTGCTAAATTGTTTGACGTAATATTTGTTTAGTTGAATATATTTTTATAACGCTAACGACTTTGATATGGGTCCAAATAATTGTCAAGATCCGCGGAGAGTTGTCTCTCTGTCCGAGCGTCGGTGTCTCCTCCCACCACCATACCACTTTTGTGTCATGACAGTATACTATATGTTGAGATATAGTTAAAAAAAGTTAAATTTGTCCTCAGCATGGGGAACCCCAGCAAAGACCAATTATTAAAACAAAATGTAATAAAATTTTTAATGCAAATATTTTTTTAAATTTATAAGTGTCTACATCCCAATGCACCGATCATGTGTTTCTCCCCCTACTTCACTCCCCTCTCCGCCCCTTATCAAAGTACCACTTCAACATTTTTAGTTAGCGACTTATTACTTAATTTTAAATTATTATTATGCAAAGCCCTGATGAAGGAGTAGTGTCTCCGAAACCGTTTGGCGTGTTAAAAAAGTAGTTTAAAACAAAAGTTGTTTAATTTCATAATTATGGAAAACTACAAAGTGAGTGCTACAAACATTGAGTTAAAAAAATATGCATTGAGAACTAACAAAACATCTTCAAATAATTACTTATTTAGAGTTGGTATCGCGTGTTTAAAACGGTGTAATAGATTAAAACAGAAATTTACTTAGATATCTATGAAATCTTTAGTTCCTAATAATTATATTATTCTTTTTGTTAAAATTTCTGAAAACACGTTATTGAAAGTGTTTTATTCAAAAATTTCATGCCAATATTAAATTTCCATTCATAACTCGGTATTGTACACAATGTTACTTTATGAAACCACAAACAAAATGTTTACTCTTGTGCACTTAAACCTAATACTATCTATAATATTACACAACAAGACACATTATCGTCCCACCCCGTAATCACAGTAGTAGCGAATGTATCAACAAAGTTTTGGGTAACGCGTCAGCTTTTTCAAGATGCAGTGTTTGGTCATAACACACCACAGCGGAGAAGACTTCAAAGAAAATTCACCTCAAAAGGCTGACCGCGCTTTGTGCTCGCCGACACCTGCCACCGGCTTCGGGATAATCAAATTTAATTAATCAGATTTTCCTCTCAATTACGCCGGTTTTGGCCTGCACTGTCCCCAGCGAGATAGGTCCTTCTGGCCGATAAATAATTTACATCTTTATTACTGTATCTGTGACCGCATCTGGTAAGGCATGATGGATGATATTAAATTGAGGAATCACTAAGGCCGGCCGTCGCCACTCTATCGGATTTCGGGATACAATACTTGCGATACGAATATCGGCCTTAAGGGATACAGACCCACAATGGGAGGAAATAAATATTCATTACGATGGTAGCTTTATTTGGTGTGCTTACGAGAAAATTCTGGATTTAATTTCTGAGGTTGACAACCGTTTTTGTTTAAATATTAAAACTATTTATTTACATGTGATTTTCATATTGATATTTCATGTGTGATACCTTGTACTGGTACTGAAACGTAAGACTGATCATCCTACCTTAATGTAATAAATATGACCAAGATGCACTGCACTTGGTGTACCAATGCAATGCCCTATGCACCATTGATAAAGTAAAGTAGTAGTAGGAGTAGTATTTAAAAAAATTGAAAGAATAAAAAAAATATTATAAATTTAAATTACTACTATAACAATACATTATGGAAAAAAAAATTGTTTTTCCTCTTTAAAATAAAATCTAGTAGGAATATTTACCAGTATATATAGTCTATGGTAGGTATAGGTACTAGTTGCAGACCAATGTCAAACATAAATAAATATTTCTAAATAATTGACTAGTTTTGATGCAGTATATTAAAATCTTTTTTTGTGAGATTCACTTAATAACCGTATATAATAAAATTAATGAATATCCTCACAAACTCAAACGTACAGGTTTACATTTTAAGATAATGTTTCGAGTAAGAATATGTCAAATTGATTAGTGATAATATATTGTTTATTTTCTAATCGGCCTGTGAAAGTATAAATGAAAACAAATGCGTTTCTAATACTGAAAATAATGTCTGTTTTTTAAAAGTAACTCCTTGCGATTAAATAATATTGTAGCAACAAAAAAGTGTTATAAACTTAAGTTAAGTTATAACTCATTTACTACAAGTGTATTATACTTTAGTTAACAGTAATTTAACTAACAATTTGTTAAGTTTTTTTCTATCATTTAGATACTTTATGTCGGTATTAGAGAGTCATTTAGTTACTACAACTACTACTTTCCCTTATCAGAACCCAAAGCTGCATAGGGCATCTGCATTGGTTCACTAAGTGCAGTGTATATTAATCATTTTATTATATGAAGGTAGGGTGATCAGTCTTAACGCTTCAGTACCAGTCCAAGGGTATCACCATAAAAATATTAAATATGAAAATCACATGTAAATAAATACTAATTTCATGTTGACCCCCATCGGGAACCGAACCCGCGACTTCATGCATGGCAGGCAAACGCGCTACCGCCATGCCACGTACCCAACATAAACTGGTCAATAGAAAGCAAATGTACAATGTACATCATAATACATGTATTAAAATCCTTTACAAGAAGAATTATAATATTTATCTACATACATTTTTATGTATTCCAGAATAATTTTAAACCAGAATATAATTATTTTGAACGGGTGGTGGCCCAGTGGGTAGCGTCGCAGTCTCTGAGTCCAGAGATCGTCGGTTCGAATCCCCACTTCGACACGACTCGATTCCCATTATCAAGGCTTTATTGAAAATAGTATTTACAAATTGAAATATGTGCAAATACCATAAGATTGCAAAATTTTATTTTATTAAAAAAAAAAAAAAATAATAAAGGTTTATTAATATGACTGATGTTATTATTTAGTCAAATTAAAGATTCATAAATATTTTTTTGTTTTTAAAAATTTGAATTTTGTAGGTGTTTACGTACTAATATATAAAATATTATATATATCTTGACACATAAATATATACTTACCTTCATCATTAGAAAGGTTTTATTTCTACGCTAATACCCAGTTAAAGTTTTGAAAATATTTTTTCGCTTCTATAGTTTTGTTTGAACTATAATCAGTATTCATTTTTGTGATCGTCACTTCAATACAATCTACTGACCAAATATTTATTCTCGCATGGAATCAAAGTGCCTTGTACTTGTAGTCAATATTTATAACAAAACACATGTCGATTAACAGTCAAGAACAAAGAGATATGTTTGTTTTTATCATAAATTACATGCATTTTGTTGTACTACTGTAATCTTGAAAGGTAGTAAGTAGCGGGCAACCAATAGGTAATAAATAAGTTGGAAGGCATTATAATTATTGTATGGACTAATAAATTAAATTTTGTATATCGTTGTATGGCGACGGTGAAAAGAAAAGTTAGGTACTAAGCGATATAATATGAGCGAAGGAAAATAATACCAAGTGACATGAATATTATCATGTCGCTTTGTATCATTTTCCTTTGCATATATTATGTCGCTTAGTAACTTTTTCCTATCCCCTGTTAAATGTAACTAAATGATGATAATATATAGGTATAAATAAAATTTCGTCGACCTACGGCAGAGCTAATTAAATGTAAATTGTTTTATAGAGGATTTCATCTTATAAAATAAAGATAAACTAAATAATAAAAAAACATTGTGAGCTTTTGCGGAATGTATCATAAGAAATTCAGTCGATTCAAGCTCTACTGGTAAATTGTATAATTAATAATTTTACGTACATTTTAAGTAATGTAGTTTAGGGTGTCAATTATTGACTTTATCATGTTGTGTTCACCTTTATTTGAAAACTCAAATTTGGTTGTGGTCTATGGTAATAATCGGGGACTCCGGATTAGAATCTCTAGGTTCGAATACTCCACTCACCTCATCACGTTTCCTGCTCTCTGCACAGTCTTTAACGACTGTTTGACAAGCAGCCCGAAAATGAAATATTTGAGTAGTTTCTCCATAATAGTCCATGTGTTTCTATTTTTTTAATATTATGTATTGCATTTTTTGTAGTCAAAATCAGCATCGCTAGCAAAAATCGTTTACCTTACAAAGGGTTTCATTACCATAAACTAAACCAAGATAATTTTAAACGAGCCACAATATAATAATCACAAAAAAATGTGCGTTTTATTATCGGTTATGTGGTACATCTGGCAAATAATTTTTTTACGTATAGTAAAAACAATCATACGAGCTATTTATTATCACCACTCCACTTTTGTCTCCAGCCTTTAATCCATAGGCAAACAAAACTAATTTTAAGCAATTGCAAAATGCTTAAAACTACACTACATATAATTGCTTCATATATCAAAACTTACAATAGAATTACGACATATTTTCCAAAAAATAACTTCTTTTTATTACAATTGCGACTCACGTGTAAGCATTTAGCATTTGAACAAATGACAAAATTGATATCGGATAATTTTTCATTAGAGATACAAATTAATGACGACCATTTCTTCATCAGATGAATAGGTATGTAAATAAGTTCTTTACGGAGCAATTATTTACCTTTTTTGTAAAAAACACAAATACTATTATGCCAGACGTTGAATTGGTAAACAAAAGATCGTCATAAACCCAAAAATATAACAAGATCAACAGATTAGTGGTTAAAATTACTGTTTTATTTGATAATGTGTTCAATGTTTCCAAATACATTAATTATCTATGCTTAAATATTTACGTATTGGCACAGTTTGATGTATGAATGCGACGAAAAATATTTTCAGGGAATGCTATAAATTAACTTATTGTCATGTGAAAAACAATGATGTTCAATAAACATAATTAGAACAGTATAAGTAAAATGATAAAATTTGAAGTATCTAGATTGGTTGCGGCTAAAACGTGAATTTTTGTCGACTGTTCTTTGACGACGAGAGGAGCTTGAAGCCTGCGAAAATATTAAATGTTGTGAAAGAAGGCGGAGTAGGAGAACCCACTACCATTCAATCCAGTAGAAAATGGCCCTACCTTGGGTATTATGGAGGCTGGAAAAGGAAGATCTTATGGGCTGCACTTTCACTTCAAAACACAAAACGGAGCACAAGATTTCAATACACACAATGGCAATGGATGATGGGTTTAAAAGAGTTCGAAGTTGAATTTAAATGCGGTTTGAGAATAGATTTAGTTTAAGTTAGTTTGCGACAAAGGTCGTTTGCGTTATTTGCGGATGCGATATTGATTACAAATTTAAGTGCTACCCGCGTATGAACCATAGACGATGTTGGATTTTTTTTGGAAAGAGGAAGGCGTAGACAACAGGAATTTAGGAGTAGAACATCAAGGATTTACTGGGGCAACTATGTTTCCAAGAATGACTAGTTAGTACAAATCATCCAAGCAAACTCCTAAATAGACGTGAACCCAACCCATCGCCAAAACCATACACTATTATGAAGTAATATTATTTGTTTAAAAAATATATAAATTAACAGTAAACCATCAAGTTATGTTAACAATTACACTATATTAATGTTTTTCCAAAAAATAATTAAATATAGATTCAAAAACATATTCGCAACATAAAATACTAATAGGACATAAATATACATAATAGTAGAGTTAAATCTTTATAAAAAGTGCAAATAACACAAAATGTGTTTTTACTCGGAAAGCGCACATTATCATGGTGTTGTATCAAAATAAATATTAAAGTTATTGGAAGCTCACCATAGAAATAAGAATGTGCTGTCTATAATTATGAATGTACAAGATGGAGTACAGAGAAGAGGAATGTGTCTAAGAGTTTTTCTTCGAGGAATATTGACGAGAGAGTAGTTCCGGACAGGTCGATTGATCCAGAGTTATATTCGTATTGCCATAATAAACTTCATATATGAATTCAGTTGCATTTCAAAAACAAAAAAAAAAGAAAATCCACTATCCGCTCCGTTTAACTTCCTAATTCCATTAGCCTTCCTGTAGTCAACATATTAATACAATTCATATAACTTAGTCAATACAGAATATCACATTTACGTTACGTATGAACTGAATGCCGAATCTTAAGTCGCCTACGCTGTTTAATAATTGTTGCTCCATCGGTGAATATCAAAAGCTGTCAATCGGATTGACGTATCGGTTCCTTTGTTGATCTACAGACTCCTCTCTCCCAACACCGGCAGGTTCCTCCCTCTCCTACTAAATGTACCTATGCACTGAGAGAAAACTATTTTTTTAGGTACTCTGTCATCCTATGGCTAAAATGATTTTTTTTACAACGAGCAAAAGAATCAAAGAATGTATCTAGAAGTAACGAAAACTTTTATTTTTCATTATTTATTAAACTGTTACTTAATTCTGAAAAAACAGCTTCTAAAGACCCTTCAGTCATAGAACGGCAGTACAGACAACTTAACAAGGAATTAACAAATCAAAACACCTAGACTTACCAATGATATATTCGCTTCCTGTTAAAAAGAGTGTTGCGGTAGTTACGAATAGAGTATGAAAAGTTTTAGATATATAATTGGCCTTTGAATTATTCGGAGTCCAGGGTGTCTGTCAGGATGCCTAATGATATATGATATTACATTACCGTCCCAATAAAAATATCGGAACGCCGAATACTTATTTCAGACTAAGAATAATTTTAAGAGTACCTATGCTATTCGTAATTACCACAACACCCTTTTTAACAGAAAGTAATAATTCTAACGGGAAGGCCGTATTTAAGGGCGACGCGGTGGGCGGCGAGAGCGAAGGATTGAATAAATCCAATGAACATTGGATTTTGGATGTATAATAACGTTGGCTTCTTCGCTGTTTTCGCTCTCGCTGATCAGCACTTATGAATGTGGCCTTCCCGTAAGTGTTTTTGTTGAATGTAGATGTGAAAAAGTAGTTTTCTCTCCTTGTGTAGTGGATGTGGATATCGGATTTCACATTTCCTCCGGATTGAGAGATGCCGCGCCCGACAGATTGAGAGATCATGAACCTAGAGACGTGTGAAGGTACAAACATCGAATGGTAGTGATTGAACGTGAAATAAAAGTAGATTCCAGCCAGTGATAAAATTTTTGATTTGATGTGTATTCTGGTACAGGGGGATAAAAATGCCTTAGAGCTTAGAAATTTAGCATGTTTAGTAACTTTGAAATAATTTTGAATTCGCATGTTTTGTTTATTTCATAAGCAAGTATATATTTCACAGAAATTCTTTTTAAATTCTTTTAAAATTTTTATGTATTATGTTTCTTTTTAAATTTTTATGGGTTATATTCAAACATTTTTGAAAATCCCCAATATTAATTTTTAATATCCTTCTATTCTTCCTCATCCCTCTTTCCCCATCCTTTCTTATTACTTAGGCACTACGTATGTGTGTATATATACTTAATTGTTATTATTCAAAACCCGTTATTGGTCATGCAAGCAAATGTTCCAGATCTATTACTATTACACTTTGTAATGACTGTGTTATTTTTGTAAATAAAATATTTTTTTTTTTTGCAGACTTCTTACACATCTTGCAGATGAGTATTTCAACACATTCTGAGAGATTTGTACTCTTTCGGTAAATTTTTACTGTTCACCACAACTGGGCAAAACATTAAAACTTTCTGTTGATAGTGATTTTAGTTTGAAATTAGCACTATTTATAATATCTCATATAGCACAGAAATAACGCTTTTCTTATTGGTATAACCTTTATTTGTAAAAGTATCAGTTTATAAAATAATACGTACCTGACCACAATACAAGAAAACAAAAGCTTTTAGAAAAAAAGTTGACAGAAAAGTTAAAATGTACAAAGCTCTCGAGATTACCGAAAGCTTCTCAACGACATACCGGAATTTTTTTTATCATATTTTTGACACTTCGTTAGAAACACTGAGGGTCTGAAAAAGCAGGTGGGCTTTGTTGAGGGAATGAAGCGAGAGGATGGTCTCCTGCAAGAAGATGATCAGTCTTACGCTTCAGCGCCAGTCCAATGTATCACACGCTTAAAATATTTTTATGTGAAAATCGCTTTCAAATAAATATTTCATATTGACCCCCGTCGGGAATCGAACCTGCGACAACCTCATGCATGACGGCCAAACGCGCTACCATGCCACGAGGCAGACAAAAGGAGCTAGCTCACTAAATGTCTGAATCAATATGACCTAAGACCGGGAGGAATGGAGGCTATTGGTTCTGTCTATTCCTGAAATATACTGGGTACAAAAAACTAAACCGGTCAATTTCACTATTTCAGAAATACATAATTTAGATACTACTTGTAAACCATGTGATTCTAAAAAAAATCCCCATGTCGCGTTTAATTAAACCACCCTGTATACATCAAACAGTATCTAGGATATAATATGAAGTGCCTATTTTCAAACACGACTAAATAATTTTGAATGTTTTTTTTATTAGAAGAGATTAAAAATATTTTGATTGACCTCAAACAACTTTGTTTTTTGCCGATAGTTTTTAAACCCGTACTTAGGTATTCGTTTAAAATCATGTTTTAAAATTTTATTTAATCATTGTACATGTACATTGTACTCAACATTTCAATGCAAGAGAGAAAGAGTAAATTTTGTAAAAAAAGTGTGTGTAAAGTTAGTAGTGTAGCTTTTATTGCGACAAGCTTCGAAAAATTGTTTTTTGTTGATGGCAACGAGTACATTTTTAATAATGTCAGTACCTATGATTTAGATTTAGGTAATTTTAGTTTAATATTTGTGCATTTTATACCCAACTTGCCATTACGTCATAGAAGTATTATAATATTATGTCGCTTGGTAACTTTTTCCTTTGCACTGTATGGTGACTTGGTTCAAACTATGTACCTAATTATACTAGGGCGATTAGCTAACGTTGCAAAAAAATATTTCACTATTAATTTCATTTTATTAGTTTTTATTTCAATAATATAAAATAACTTCTTTCTTTCTGTATTTTTTATACACATATTTTACATGTAATATATATTTAAGAATTTTATTAGAATTTCTTATAAACATATTGCATTGTATTTAAAATGACGTATTTATTTATTTGAATTTTCAATTTTTATTTTTTTATTATAATACGAATATAAAATGCTCTCTAATATTAACCTAATATTCATATTTTATTTGTACAATAATAAGCACACTCACATCTCACATCACACATTATTTAACAAATACACTTTATTTTTGAATTTTGATATTTTTTCCTTTATATATAATATTTTTTCCGAGTTCATAAAAGCATTTTACAGCCTTAAATAATACCGAATTTATGGCTTTTGGCGTATTCTTCTAGTCAATTTCATAAAAAAGCAATATTAAATTTAAAAAAAAAATAAGCAACACAGAACAACGAAATAATAATATAAAGTAAATAGTATAATAATCTTTCGCATAGGGCACTGCGTTGGTACATCAAGTGCGGTGTATCTAAATTATGACGTAGGTACATAAACTATCCATATTTTAGTGGTTAGGATGCGTATCGTAAGAAATCGGAATAATCGACGTGCGTGCATGAGAAGATGTGTGAGTGTGAGAGGAGGCAAGAGAAGTATGCCAGGACAGAGTGGTGTGGCGTTCTATCCTCCCTGCCTACCCCTTCGGGGAAATGGCGTGATGATTAGTTAGTTAGTTAATTAGTTTGCTTATTGTTACTATAGAGATTGAAGCTTTAAAAACATATTCTGGGTATTTATTATTATTTATTACATGGACCATTTATAAAGAGCTGTTTTTGCAAAAAATTGCCTCAAGAGCGCTGTACAGAAAGAGGCTAGATCTCAACTCGTCCTGCAGCTACCAAGCGCATATACGGTTGGAGAATTCTAGCCCCTGATAAGAAATATAACACATTTAATTATAAGTATACTAAGCAATAATAAGTAGGTCAAAGTGTTTTTGTAACTGATTTTCACTAAGTAGGAGGCTAGACAACAATCCATCTTGCAGCTTCAAAGCGCATGGATGATTGAGGATCTAGCCCCCTTTATACTTCGAATCTACACTGTGTGGTATTTAAAGGGTACCTACTCATCATTGTTTATTCTACAAAACGAAGTTATGTCTTCTTTATCGTATATTTAATCTCAAGTACTGTCTAACAAGATGCAGCAAAAAACGCAAGCTGTTCTAGCAGGGTGGATAAAAAATATTTCTAGAATCTAATACCTATTAACTCTGCTAGTGCCGCCTCCCACTTAAGATTGGTGTTATCTTGGCCCATCCCACCGAGGGCACGATGAGGATCATTAATTACCCAAACCACCTGACGATCTGACATCCACGTGCCGCGTACTTTCTAGAACCTTCTTCCTTCCTAAACTATCTTATACTCTCCTTCATACTCTGTCCACATCCCTAGGTTATTCTGACTCCTCACCAATCGGAGGCCGTGTTTTTAAAATAACGCTTTCACCCCTGGTTTTTACTTTTTATATGAATTATTATTAGATTGTAAATAATAATCAATATAGCGCTGTTTTTGTATTTTAACACATGATGTAATATATCAATATGCTTAAATTTACTAAAAAGGTAATTAAGAAGCCATTCTGAAAATTTCATCAAAATAAGTTAAAAATAGGTTGTAACCTACCCAACTATTGTGATTTAATATGGAAGTATTTAATTTATTGAAAAGTAATGCAAAAAGTGACTTCGATGAAATGAATTTTACTGTATTAAGTTTATACAAAAGAAAAAGAAAATGTGTATCCAATACTGTTGTACAGTCGGGGAATGAGTTCGTGGCCTTCGGGGAAAAGAAGTGCGTGGTGCGTGGGGGGATGAATCCCCCACCACGTTCCTCTTCTACCCGCTTGCGGTCATGGGGACATTTATATATATATATATATATATATATATATATATATATATGATTTTTTTTATATATATGTATATATATTATATAAGTATATAAATATATATATTTATTTATATATATATATATATATATGCATAAATAAATGTAAAATAATCATCTACTACGATAACTTAAAACAGATAGTAGGCAGTGGCATTTTCTCAAGCGAAATGGATTATTAGGTATTACCACGTTCATAAATAAATATATATTTATGGTTGTTTATTTATTTATACACAGGTACACAAGCCATCACTGGCATTTACATTTCATATAACATACATATAACTATTACACTTAATATTTGCTATCGAAGATATATAACTTTATAAAATAGATATCTGTATTTTGGCAACATCACTGCCAACACTTAGGTCACATCACTATACTCAGTATAGGTATTTACTAGCGAGTAAAAGTGAGCATTAATCGACGCATTGACATATTGGTATTCAAATTTTAAATGTTGAATTTCGCAACATAATAAATACTTGTACAAATATGAAAACACATGCAATCGATTTTCCAAAAAATAGAAACAATTAATCGCCAGTAGCTCATTTTGAAAAAAACGTCCTCAATTAATGTTTTACCGAAGTTAATTACCTTGTGTCAAGCTACTTCAACCCTAATAAAGTCTTTTGTAGGACCAGAATAAGAGTGTGGTTGTTCATTAATTATACTGGGAGAAGGATGGCGGTTTCTTTATAAGGGCGCCTAATTATCTTCCTATCATAATATTTTTTTACTAATTTGTGAACGAGGTTATTTGTTATATTATTTACAATTTATCACGGTAAAAAATGAAATCCATTGTGGGACTTTCTTATAACACACCCACTGCGCTTTTGATATTAGGAAAGGTATATTTTTTGGTTTCTTTCTTTTAACATATTTTTACCTTCAGAAGTACCGACATTTGATTTTCGACATTTGTTTTCTTGTACAAAAATCATGGATAGTATTATATCTACAGTACCTACCCTCATTTAATATTTATAATACAAGTCAGCTGGCAATGTAGGTTTTAGAATCAATGTAGTTTTTGGGAAAAAAAATAAAACAATTATTTAACAAAATAATTATTGAACTTTATAGTAGTAATTTATTAGGTACGTACTTCTATTACGCTTTATCTGCGAACTAAAAAGCGTAATGGTGTGAATGAGTACAGGAAATATTATAATGAAAACATTTTTAATTTGTTTACATACCTGTTAAAAATATGTGTTACGCAGCCGATGATATAATGAACACGGTAGCAGGTAACTTATAATACCAGGTCTCAAAATATTCATATAATATGGGAAATGTAAATAATTTGAGTTCGGATCTTTACTACGGGAAAGTTTTTACATACCTATTGAGAAGTTATTCTAAATTTAATTAAAAAATATTTTGGTAAAATAAAAATACGTCAGAAACATGATACTTAAAAAATAATAAAAATATTTTTACAATTCCAATTTAAATAAAAAATATTTTGGTAAAATAAAATATACGTCATATCTAATAGGTTAGGTAGGCGGCCACCGTAGAGACGGGAAACTAGTAGTACCTCAATACTGTAAAAAAAATATGGAACCTATTTTCTTTGTCTAAGGGTAGTTAATACCGTCAAAGGTAAAAAAATGTATATACATACGAAATTTACCATGAAGAAAAT
The DNA here is from genome assembly GCA_022494985.1 of Micrasema minimum. Taxonomy (NCBI): domain Eukaryota; kingdom Metazoa; phylum Arthropoda; class Insecta; order Trichoptera; family Brachycentridae; genus Micrasema; species Micrasema minimum. Next base: position 22,759 of record JAGVSP010002398.1, on the reverse strand, counting down.
CAATCAAAACTAAACTATAAAAAAATGTAACGCCCATAATAGATAAGTGTAGGCAGGAATACCTAATAGCACCTAATGGTAATAATTATGGAACCTATTTTTTCACGACACGGAAGTTATCGGAATCTGTTACCAGTGAAAAGATTACAAAAATCAAAAGTACGGTTTTTCTCAAGACCAGGGCTGTTTGTGACCGTTGAGATTACAAAAATCAAAAGTGATTTTGTTATTTGTGATGTTGTACTCTGTTGCTATGGGGTAATTGAGATGGGTAATATAGAAATATTCATAATATTTATATTAAAAGCAACTATCACCCATGAATTTCGGTGTCCGTTTTACACTAAGAAACAAATCTCGTTCACCGTGTCGGCTGAACATGCAATCCTGGAGTAAACATAATGGGAACAACTAATTTATGAAGACAACACAATTAATTTCAGATCCAACGGCCATTATGTTAATAAATAATACATCTTAACAGATGTTACGTACATTCCGCTGACCGTGAGTAATATGATGCGCGCTCCGACACGCCATCGCGTTACTCGAGAATAGGACTCGGAGGCGGGTCCAACTCGTACATGAGAGACAAATAAGCGAAAGTGACGTTTTGGCGATTTTCTGTTAAATATGAGATTTGGCTTGTATTTAATTTTTTTTAAATTTTCTATGAACGCACAAAAATAAAACAATCATAAAACCATTAATGCAATTCGTTTGTACATTGGATTCTTAATAAGCGAGATACAATGATTTAAAGTTTGAGAAATGTAAATATTTTGCATGTAAAATTTATCTTTAAATGGTTGTATCTCGCTTATTAATTATCCGATTTACAAACAAACTGTACCGGTGGTTTGGTGATTTTTTGTTTTATTTTTTAAGTTTACGAAAAATTTTGGTATACAGGTCTATAAGGGCATCATTTACACAATATCCAATAGTGCTTAAGAAGAGTACCGAGACGAGGCTTAAAAAAAATCGTATTTTGTCCTGTATACTTACATAAAATGCGACGAAAAAACTCTAGATTACTAGAATTTTATGTGCTCTTTAATAAGTAGTTGTTTTTGTTTTGCTTCCACATTTAGCTATCCCGAAAAATGAAAAAAGAATGACGACATCCCGTGACGATATTGAAAAAAAGCTGCTTGCGTATTTTCCTAGAAATTATTTAAAATTTACGGGATAATTTTTTGCTTTCAATAAATACGGGATCTTCTAAAGCTATTCAAAGTACAGTCTTAAAGATTATTTATAAGACATGTGTAGTTTTAAGGAATAATAATAATTACAAAAAAAAACAAAACACTCTCTGTGCAAATAATTAGTAACTATTAAGTTAAGAGTAGGCGCTTAGACAGTTCGTGAAAGCCATTTTTATTTTGGTATGCTCTACTGAGACGTAAATATAGATAAAAAAATATTCCGAAAAATTCACGTATCCATGTATTTCCTTAGCAACATAATACCCTTAAATAAGTATGCTCTGATTCATGCAAGCCATTCTTATGTAGTCTTTTTTAATTGTATAATTGTATAAAAGCTGTCGGATCTCTATAAAATATCTAATTAAATATTATTTTTAATATGTGTTTAAACCAAATCATGTAATTAAAAAAAAAGCTATCTAATGATCTCCCCAATAAAGAAAATTGAAAAAACAACAAATTAAGAATAAATTTCAAAGTAGCAAGTGTTGTAAAATAATGTTAAAAATACTTATTTCTTTTCGTTATCTTTGAAAATTTAGGTTTATCACTTACGTCTTTTTGCCTCGGAGCTGGCGATACCCTCATTCCAACGTCTTAATTCCAGAATCGCGCCAGCGGGGAGCCAGGATCACACCGGAGAGGTGTCAAGCAGGACCAGGGGGATCACAACACGAACTAATAACGCCTGTGTCTACCTCACAATGCTATTCTAATTTGTTATTTCACGAGAGCCGACCGCTGTTCAACATTCAACTCAATAATATTATCCATAATACTAGTCATTTGATTTCTGTGAAATATACTTGGATATCCTCATCTTCCTCTGAATCTAATGGTACATAGATCACGGCACTGGTTCACGAAGTGCGGCGTATCTTGGACCAGGGGATCCTAAGAGCCCCCGCAGACTAGAGACTTTCTATCTGGCGATAGTTCACTCGGGCTTTTAATCAGTATGAAGATGTACGCAAGTGCGCATACTACAACGATCCGGTATCGGCCGATTGCTAAGTTTAATAGGCCTTGCGATTGCCTATCTTATCGATAAACTATCAGCCGATAGATTAATAAGTATGGCACTCTTCCACGCGCGCACACTTGCCGATCGTTTAATCGGGCGATAGCTTTCTCCTTCGTAGTATTTCAGCAATAATAGCTTTTCTTGACAATATTGTTCCAACATTCATTGCGACCGCTCTCTTCAAAAGTCAGTTGAGAGCAGTTGGCCGACTGTTCTCTAGTGTGCGCACTCATCACCAACCCGACTGTTTTGTTGATTTAGTGTGCGCGCTAGCAGCCCAACCCGACTAAACTATCGCCCGATAGAAAGTCTCTATTCTGCGGGGTACCTTACACGAATTAATAACACCTGTGTCTTCCTCACAAATCACGACAGCTGCCTTCCATTCAACATTCAAGCCAATACGGCAAATCATTTAATTTCTGTCTTATGTGTTGAATATCCTAATCCTCCTTTACATTATCTGCATCTAATGATGCATAGGGCACTGTACTGGTTCATCAAAGTGCAGTGTATTTTGTTTATTTACATGAAGGCAATATGACGGGTCTTTCAGCGATAGTTCGAGGTTACAAAATATTTTATTTAGACATACATACATATTTTTAATGTACGTAGTAAAAAAACATAAGAATTCATTTTAGCGGGATGATTATAAAGTATCTAATGAAGATAATATTAAGAATTCTTGGTGGGCGGTGGCTTTGTTAGGAATAAATAGGTGAGGCAACGGAAGAAGCTTCATTTGTGGCAACTGTCAACGAGCGAAGGTGTTTCGGCTGGCTACATAAAAGTAAATAAAATTACATGAAAGTAAATAAACAAAAATTTAAGACACCGAAAAATGTTATTTTATCGTGTGTATATTTCAGATATCTACCTTTCGCAGTTGCATCAAAAGGGTAAAAATGTTAATTATGTACGAGTCGCTGACATTTTACAGTTTCCCACAAAGATTGACTACTGCTTCACTTACAAAAAATCAAAGGTCAAATTAAACATCTTCATTCCTCAATTTATTCGCCAGTCACCTGTACTGATTTATGCGAATGTGAGAGACAGTCTTAAGTCTCAAATAGTAATGCGACAGTAAGAAATGATGATCAAATATTTGAGTTAATGAGTTATTTTATTAGGTTATTACAAGAATAACAGTTAACAGTAGAGTAATTATAATGTTGGTTTTACATGTTAATTTATTCTACATTCTTACGATATATTATACACCAACTTATATTTAACTATACCTACGTATTTTAAACCAGGTTGTGGTCTAGTGGTAGATTTGGGGACTCCGGATTAGAATCTATAGGTTCGAATCCAATTGCAGCACAATTTGTTTCCTGATTTCTGGCGCAGTCATTTTCGACTATTTGAAAGCATTTCCGAAATTGAAATATTTGAGTAGGTATATCATGAGAACTCTAATTATAATTATAATGATTATATTTGAAGGTATTGAAATTTAATATAATTGTATTTATCCGCAAAAGATTAATTCGAGTTAGGTTGGTCTCAAGAATTTAAGTAACACACTATACCTAAATACTTCCAAAAAAAAAGTTTGTTGTTTTAGCCGATTCCAGTACATTTATTGTATTTGGATATGATTTCTAAAACCTGAAGCAGTTATCTAAAATCCTGAAAGAAAGGAGATATAAAGATTCGATAAAATAGTTGAAAATAACCACCTGAATCGAATAGCATACCTACAACGTAATTCCGCAAAAATTTTATTCATATTTTCATTTCCAAATGATCAGCTAACAACAAAATTTTAAGTTATTACGTAAATATAACTTTTAGCTATATACCTAGTAAAATCATTGAAAGATACCATTCTTTTTTATTTCTATTGTACGTACGATGAAAATTCTAGACACAAAAAATAAAGAAATAAGTATCGGTATTGCAAATATTTTGTGTATACGTTCAAAATGTTATTAAAATATTTAATTTAACCAGCCATTGATCATCCGATTATTCTAATCAGTTGATTTTGCACATCACTATCATAAAACCTTCATTACCGACAAGTAGGGGTAACTTTTTACTGGGCAATTTATTACAGGTAGCACGAGTTCACACCTGTACCGAATACTGAACACGGCAGTGCAATTCAGCCGTCATGGCAAGTTTACACAATATAACGGGGTTAATTAATTATTGCCCGATAGTTATACACATACGTCAGGAATTTTCTGTTGTGCAATCATAAAATTAATTGTATTATTATTATTATTATTACGGATAATTATATAGCGCCGTTTTTCGTAATAAATATAACTCAAGGGCGCTTCAAATATTAAATTTAACGGCTCGGGAAATTTAAAGTGAGTGAAAACTCAATTTCTGAGTAGAAAATACCATTATCAAAATTAATCAAAAGATTTTGAGAACATATAGGTCTTAAGTTTTTTCGCACTTTTCTGGTGGGAGAGCATTCCAAGTCCCAGGGCCCGCAACCGCAAAAGCGCGCTCTCCAAATTTTGTGCGCTGATTACGGATCGGTACTAAAACCCTGCCTATAGCTGTAGACGTAGCTGATCGAAGTGTGAGACGTCTTTCAGCTAGTTTATCTGGAATGCAAAGCTCTTTTAAATACTCTGGAGCGGCATCATGCATGGCTTTGTACATAAAAAGCATTGTTTCTACTTATGTTTCTAAAAACATGCAAGTTTTTTTATACGTATTAAATAGACATTTACGATACGTATAAAATAAATATTGACGATATAATATCGCTAACGCCGAATAACGACAGAAAATGGTGCATAGGGCACTGCATTGGCACCTACATCAAGTGCAGTGTATCTTGATCATTTACATTTTTTAATGTTGAATAATGTAATGCAACATTGAATTTTAGACTAATTTCAAACTATCAGAAATAACTGTGCCCGAAAATAGGAGACAGTTTGTGGCAGAGCGGGATTCAGATCAGTACTCAAGCACAGATAACTATCGACGTAGTTAAAAGCGTGCTAATCACGTGCTAACGCTAACGGTTTGAGCGATCACAATGACATACCGTTCAATACCGCGATCGCTGAGCCGAGAATTGACGATCTGAGCCGAGCGGAGCCGATCTACGCTATATCGCGCCTTACGTCAAACGTCAAATCATCGCACTTGTCTGATTTTTTATTATGTCGACTGCTTTTCTCAATATTTGGCTTGCCGAAAACCGGCTAAATTATAATAAAGATTGAATGAAGATTTGTGCGAATAAGATATATCTCGGGAAATGGCTCGCGACTAGTATGCGCTCGTTTAATAATCCCGATCGATAACTTTTAACGCGTGTTCCATTGTGATCGCGAAAACGTTAAACATCCATGGGTAAGAAATCGTTATCACGTCGCTTATTACCGAGTCGGTACTGATCTGTGATCGAGCAACTGGAGTCCGCGAGACCTCAACCCAACCACAAGATTATTAAATCCGTTTCATTAATCTCTGTACAATCGCGGCATTGGGTTTGGATCGAATTTGTTATTTCGTTCGCTGGATGGAGTGTTTGGTGCTAATCACCATCGCTGGTCTCCAGCTGTGAGGACCGCTCACTGAGCACCAACAAAACACCTCATTTGTTACACGGTCTTTTGCTTTGTACATTCACACGTTACATGTTATATTTCTCTGTAAACCGGACCGCGCACGACCGCGACCCGCGACCGTGCCGTAAGTGGGGGAGAGAAAGATAAATTGACCACTACGATTAATATTCACAAGTTTTTAATAACATTCATTAATCAATTAATTTTCAGATGGTGCAGAGGGCACTGCATACGTAGTAGTAGCACAAGTACACTGTATTTTGAGAATTTTATTACATGAAGGTAAGATGATCAGGGATGAAGGTAAGATAACTAACTAAGTATCACGCCATTTCTCCGTAGGGGTAGGCAGAGAGGAAAGAACCCAAAACACTTTGTCGTGACCCACTTCCTTCGCTTCCTCTACCTTACATACATTCTCATGCCCACACATTGATTTTTCAATTTTCACATGTTTACTTTCAAGTATACGTCGTACTTAATCATGCCATGTTTTTCTCGGTCTTCCTCGGCTTCTACATCCGGGCACACTTGCATTATAACTTCTTTTGCCGTTCTTTCATCACTCATTCGCTAAGATATTATTTATTAGGTAAGATGATTTTTCATATTAATATTTCATGTATGATACCTTCGACTGATATCTTGTCTTATATAACAAATGATCAATATAAGCCGCACTTGGTTTAATGTAGTGTCCTCTGCACCATTAGGTGCGGATAAGGGAGAGTAATAGTTGTAGTAGACTGTTAATAGAACTTTTATTTGGCTACTATTTTTCTATATTTATATAGGTTATGCTTTTTTATTTGATTAGCTGTATGTTTTCATTCAAAATAAAATATGGGGTGATGAGTAAGTATCTGATACTTTGGACTGGCACTGAAGTGTAAGACGCATCATCTTGCATTAATGTAATGACTTAAGCCCACTTTATACGGGACAGAAAACTGTACTGTTTGCAAACTGTCCCGTATAAAGAGAAAACTGTAAGGAATATTGAATGGTCGGTGGATCCCGTCACGATGAGACTCTCTGGTAACTTCGTCCGGACGAGGATCGGAATATGGAAGGACTTACCAGAGCTGGACTCAACTGGGGCGGGAAGTGACGATGAAGGACCACCAGGAAGGGCGAAGTATCCTGGAATACTCTGGAAATACCACGTTGAAATGGAGCGGCGGGACACAAACCGAGGGGGCACAGCACACTATAACTCACTTTCACCGAGGGGGATTCGGAAATTGGTTGCTGGGAAGCTTGGAGATGGATGGCGAGTATGACGAGTGGATTTTGGTGAAAAAAAACGAAGGAAGATCAGGTATTGGAGTTCACGAGAAAGATGGATGTTGCGAGGTCAGAGTAATGTTGCTGCGCTGGGCGAATTTTCGAGACTGATTCGGTGTTGGAAATAGGTGACAAAAACGGAATGAAATGATGAAGGTAGAGAATAAATTTTGGTAAGAATCAAAACTACCTATCACTAGAGAGCTCCATAATGGCTCAACCAGTTGGCATGACGTTTGGCTGGCCTGACAGTTAATGTTTTTTGTGTAAACGTTTAAGTTGATATTGATGTATTGAATTCTTTTAAAAACGTAAAAAACCAATAACATCATTAGTAGCTATATCCTATATCACCAATTTATTGTGTGCAAACATCCGATAATAACTTACGATCGCGCATGAAAAAGATACATATTTAGCGTGTCTTTTGACAGACACAGCTTTTTACAGTTTTCTAGTTCGCATTATCAATAACCATTGCATTAGGGACTACGTGTACGAAAAGGTCGGGCACTCGAAATTTTGTATTTTTTATATTGTATTTTTCATTTTAAGTTTTTAAGTTAAGTGCGGTCGCTTTACCCTCTCTGTGCGTGTTGCTAGTTGCTAGTGTTGGCCTGTGAGCGAAGGCCGGCACTATTTGTGTTCCCAAGTTCCCGGTATGAATAAAATCAGATCCCGCTAAACCTGACGAACTTGTGACAGAACACGATAAGATGTGAAGCCAGAATGTCAGAAAAGAAATTCGTGATTCCATATCTCCTCACCCCCACATGTTTACATTCATTTGGATGTGTGTATGTAGGTAGGTATTTATGTATATGTAGGTACATACCTACAAACAATTTAATGGTATTGAAGTTAACATTTACGCATATTTATAAACGAATTAAATTATAAATAATAAAATCATGTAATTATTATGTACTATGGTTTCCAAATAAGGTTTTATTATTTTTGCATCCGTAATTCGTATATGATTTACTTTGTAGGTATGTAACAAACTAACTAACCATCACGCCTTAAAGGATAGGCAGAGAGGATCTTTGTCCTGGCATACTTCTCTTGTTTCCTCCAAATTCTTACATCTTCTCATGCACGCACGCCGATTATTACAATTATGTAGGTATGTATAATTTTGTAACTTTGTTTTGTTTCTAACATTAAGAATTCCATAGAAATTACGAAATACTTCGGAATGATTATACGTTGGTAGGTATTATACTTGCGACTTAAATTAATGAAATAGTATTTTTTTGTGAAATCTCGAAATATTATCCATAACATTGTATTTGCGGATCAATAATTTATAAAAGCTAAAAAATCTCTCTTAAAAAGCGTAATAACAAAAGAATTTGTGAAAAATTATTAGGTAAGTTAATCTATTTTACTTCCAAGGTCTGAACTTTTTAAGTCGTGCCTACACTACATTATTTACTATTTAGAGGTCTCAAGATCTTATCCTAGGTGCGCCACTGCGAGGATCTAAAATATGTAACAGATAGGCAAGTCAATAAAATTATTTGACTGTACAAAAGCATATACCTATGTTTTGTTCATGGATTGATTATTTCTCTTTGTTGTTATTGTTATTGTTATTTTTTATTGGTCAACGGTATTTTTTTTACATTTAGTTACATGCATTAGTAAAATACGTGCTTTCAATTTGTTGTTTCTTAATTTATTTATTTTTGTTAATGAGTCAATATCACTCTCAACTATGAAGGCTGTCAAATAAAAAAAAGTACAAAAAATACAATTAAATGAAGTAATTTTTATATGAGGAACAAAGTCATAAATTTAAGTGAATAATTTATGCACCATCATAACTTTTCATCTTTGTAGGACTTCTTTATGCAATTTAGCTCAAATTATGTGTTAATCATTGTGGTAAATTTATTCTTACCAAATGACTATAAATTATTATCATTTCGGGATCTGCACACAAACTAAATACAATCTTCCTAATTTTTTTTGTGTTGGACGATTATGTAAAAATATTCAAAACGACCCAGGCGTATTTCGAGGGTCCTTGAGTAAACTCATACATCTACATATTAAAAAATATTTGTGTTCTAAAACCAAAGTGAAAAAAACTATATTCTGTGCCATCGAAAATATTTCATGACAAACTTCTGAAAAATTGAGACATTAAATTTGCTAATAATTCATTTGTCCAAGAACCATGTTGCGGTCTAGTGGTAGATTCGAAGACTCCGGATTAGAATCTCTAGGTTCGAATACCACTTCGGCACAACTTGCTTCCTACTTTCTGGTTATTTACGACTATTTGAATGAAGCCCAAAAATCGAAATATTTGAGTATCTATTTAGAATTCTAATGTCTATTTTTTAATAAATATGTTTGAATTCTGTTAAAACATCTGCAATTATAGATAATGCAGCTATAAATTATGAAAAAAAAAAGTTCATTATTACGGTACAACGCATACCATCGAATTTTCGGTTGAATCATTCCGTATCCATTTTGTGTATGGATTCCACAATTTGCATTTAAGCTAAGCAATCGGCCATTTGTTCTCATCCGCCTCCACAACAGAAAAATATGAACAAATTCAATAAGTAGTGATCGTTAAAAGAGGAAGTAATTTAATTAAATTGTAACTGCAGAAATGCTTTTTATATCAGCTCAACTGAGAAAATACTAGACCTGTCACCAAACTCTTGTGCGTCTTTCTATCTATCTATCTATTTCTTATTTCGTACGTTGTAACCTTGTAACTAATAAACAGCGACATGTTGGCATAACTTCATGTAATACAGCTATTAAGATCACTGCACTTGGTGTTGTAATGCAGTGCCTTACGCACCATTAGGTGCGGATAATGGAAAGTGGTAGTAAATTTAAATGGAGCCCGTATTTTGAAGATGCCATTTTTGAAGTTTTTTTATTTAAAAAATATCAAAAAAGATTAATGATTAAAATACTTTCCAGTAAAAATATTTTTTTTTTTTAATTTTTTAGTAGGTTAAAAATTATTTTGAAGTTCTTCAATTTCAAATTACCGCGAAAACGCTAGTCCGCGTTGGCCACGCCCCTTTTACGTCACGAGTCATGTAGCCTCTATGAAACTAAAAATGTGGAAGGTAGGAGTGAGACTAACTTATGACGTCACGGGGGCCACGATAAATAGTGCTGCGTTTTCCCGAACGCGGATTTTTCAACAATTTCGTTTCGAAAATTTTGAATGAAAACATTGTTTTATTACATCTATATTGAATTTAATATAAATATTAATATTTCTCAATCAATTTTACATATTTTCATCGGTTTTCGTAATACAAATCGTGTGCGTCGGACCACACGGTGGAAGTTATACTTCTTTGGCCATTCTCATACACCCACTCACGCACACAAAACAGACAGGATATATAAATGAAATATAAGACATTTTTTTCAATATTATTCAATATATATTTATATTCAATATATTATACGTGACTTCATTATTATATTATACACCTATATTATCATTATCAGTTATTTCTTCTATAATCATTCTTTCATCTTTAAGTCATGGAGAAAAACCGAAGCCATTGCAATAGCGTATTTTCTAAAAAGATAATTCGCTAAAATGACGCGTAAGAAGTAAATAAACAAAAGAAATGACAACTGTCAAAGTCAGACCAATACAAGCATCAGTGACTGTGGCGCCATTTTCTCTTAAGCGCCATTTTCTCTTAAAAATCAGCGTGACGCGGTTTCTCGACCAACATCCCACCCCAAAGTGTCTAACGGGCGCAAAGAAGTATAACTTCAAAATTTAGCGGAAATATCTTGAAGGAAAATTTAATCCAAATATAGATAAGTACAAGTACCTATAAAATCTAAGGATATAAATAAACAATTAGTTATGGTCTACTGGTAGATTCGGGGATTCCAGATTAGAATACCAGCACAACTTGTTTCCTGTTTTCTGGCACACTTATTTACGACTATTAGAAAGCAGCCCGAAATTGAAATATTGGAGTATATCATAAGAACTAAATGTTTCTTTTTCACAAAAAAAATAAAAAAATAAAAACCATACATGAAAGGAAACTCACTTGCAAAAATACGTTTTTATAGAATTTAAGTACATTTAATTTTACAAGTTAGGCAAAGTTATACAATTTTTTGAGGTTAATTTTCATTAAAATGTTTATAAAAGAAATTCTTTTTAGCGAAGAGAAAACCTTTCAGTCAGACGTCCTAGACTCATAAAATAATTTTTTAAAGTTTTTTTCTTTTAATGATACAAAATAAATCATCTCTGAAAACAAATCTTCAAATATTGTAGTTATATTCCTAAAGCCACTATAAAATGAGTAAGTCGCCTGAATCAGAGAATAGTGGACATGTGCAGAGTAGTAAGAAGTAAGGAGTAAGGAGTAAGGAGATGGCACTAGACTTGTCCGCCGTTTAAGTCGTACAATTAACCCTGAGTGCCAAGTTCAAGTGACATTGTCTTCAAATCTAGAGGATGTAAGTTCAGGGAGATCATAAATACCTACCTACTATTTTCATTTTTTCCAGTGCTGGAAATGGATTACATAATATGTCATAAAAAACGTGATAATTTTTTGTATGCCTAACCATTTTATGAATTATCACTAACTTTAACGTTTTCTGACTACGTAGAATAATAGGGTTCTTCCCGATAACACGAATATTCTTAAAAACGTTATAAATATTTAAAGAATATTTTTACAATTCTAACGATATAAAACACTATGATCAAAAATGTTGTTTTCATTTATAAATTTATGTTTTAAAAACACGAAAATACGAATGATTTTTAACGCCCGTTATTGGTCAATGACATCATACCCGTCCACCATGAAAGACGTGAAATTCATTACGAAGTGAGCGCCTATATTGCTGCGACGTCACACCGCATGCGCGCCAAATGGAGGATTTTGCGAGCGATTTGAAAAAGCGCTATTTCAAGCCGCGCTAAAAAATTCATATGGAAATACGTAAAAATTCCCTTGATATTGTAATTTTTCAATCAGTTTTTCAATTAGTGGTTTCAATTCAATGTTTCGCGATGTATTTTTTGGCTGCAATTTTATGCTGAATGATGAAGTTGTTCATGAAAACTAAATTCAATATGCAATTAAATTGTGATTAAATAAAATACCTACTTTATTAAGTGGTACTGGTGTTTTTATTCTATAAAACAAAAATGTACACTACCGAGAGTTTCGGGAGTACAGTTCTCCCATCGACTGGTAAAAAACATATTAAATTCATTTAAATCTTTACGTGTCCTCTTCATCCACTGTACAGAAGGATTCATTCATCTGCTGTTATTTTAATTATTGTTTGTGAGATGAGACAAAGCGTACTCCATTGACTGGTGGTAATAATTGGACACTGTCTTTCTGTCTTGGGCAATTGTTGTATTTATCGGTACTTACTACACATCTTATACAATCTTAGTAATCAGCACATAGTTCCTACTTCGCAAGCTGCAAGCTGCTATCTTCTTTCATTCATAAACTGAGTGCTAACAGGATGTAATAATAAATTACGTACACAAATAAAAACAAGAGCTAGGATATAAGTACTTGACTTTTTTTGCGCCACAGAATAAACCTTTACAGCCAGGGGTAGGCTGCCAATTTTTTTAACAAGGGGCTCGCGGGGGGAGGTTGTTGGGAGGGGGGTTTCTTGGGATGGGTAGAGGGGGGGGGGAGAGGGGAGGTGTATTATTTTGTTCTACTATCCAAAACACTAATACATAATAATGAAAAACAATTAAAAATACTTAATATGCACATCAAACGACAAAATATAGATATGACTTGTTTTTTTTACGGTAGAAAATTTTATAATTCAACAAATCTAATATTTAGTATTAGTTGCAAATGTACTTACCTACCTCAGATTTCAATAGTGAAGTGTTCCAAGATTGGCGCAGAAATTTCATGTTGATTAAAAATGTTTTACTATATTATGACAAAAAAATATTAACAACACCAAACACACATCACATTTCTCTTAATTTAACAAGGGGCTCGCCGGCCCAAGCCAAATTTAACAAGGGGCTCGCGCGAGCCCCTCCGAGCCCCCTGCAGCCCACCGCTGTTTACAGCAATCCCCCCGCAGACTAGAGACTTTCTATCGGGCGATAGTTTAGTCGGGCTTTTAATCAGTATGAAGATGTATGCAAGTGCGCATACTACAACGATCCGGTATCGGCCGATTGCTAAGTTTAATAGGCCTTGCGATTGCCTTTAAACTATCCTATCGATAAACTATCGGCCGATAGCTTAATCAGTATGGCGCTCTTCCACGCGCGCACACTTGCCGATCGTTTAATCGGGCGATAGCTATAGCTCATTTCACTCCGAGCTTTGGTGCGGGACGGTCAAGCTGGTTATGTTCATTCGATAAAAGGCGAATTTTTTTTTGGGGTATTCCAGTAATTTCGAATGCATCGTGTAAAATTTTCCATTCAATAAACCTATCACTGTAGATGGGATGCACCCAATACTCTCGGTTTCTCTTCTTAATCTTTCTCCTTCGTAGTTTTGCAGCAATAAACTTTTCTTGACAATATTGTTCCAACATTCATTGCGACCGCTCTCTTCAAAAGTCGTTTATTAACTGGAAAATCCATTCGAGAGCAGTTGGCCGACTGTTCTCTAGTCTGCGCACTCATCACCAACCCGACTGTTTTGTTGATTCAGTGTGCGCGCTAGCAGCCCAACCCGACTAAACTATCGCCCGATAGAAAGTCTCTAGTCTACCTGTCAGTTACACTATTTTAAAAGTACTTACAGCGAAGTATTTATGCAGACTTGTGAATAAAATGAATGTTATAGTTATAATGATATATAATATATACATGTCCTTTGCCGACGACTGCGATTCATCGAAACAGCAATGACCTTCAAGTTAAAATTTAATAAACATTGTGACAAATTCTTTAGAACCCATTAACTTTAACTTAAAGATGACGCAAGATGAGTACGTATCCTGATGAAGCATATATCCATAGTATAATAAAGTCAAGTCTTAAGAGTTGAGAGTAGGGTCCGTGACACCGGACGCGGGGTCAATCGGGATCTTAGTGGCACCCCGCTGACCCGAGGGGGGAATACCCTTGAGGAGGGGGAGGTGTAAAAGAATGATGACGCGTCATGTACATAATGTTTCATGTGCTCTTATTTATTGTCAAATCAGCTAGGGTCATCATGTTCGAATAATAGGTGTCCATGGAGTAGGAAATATGGAATCCACTAATTAACTATTACACGTCATATAAGTTTCCTAAGAACTCCTCCCAAAGACTCATTCTCTCTGGCCACAAATCACTCCTTATTATGAGTTCATCACCAATATCAAGAGTGTATAACTTTTTATCAGCTACTGGCTTCCAAGTTAGTTTAATAAGTTCTGATTTCGCAGGTGTTGGATTTCTGAAAAAAAACTAATATTTTGTATTGTAATCACCGTTTTATATTGTTTTTTTTTTTGTATTGTTAAAGAGAGTTTCGTGATTTGGAAATTAATAATAAAATAACATCATTGATTGATTACCCGAATTTAGCAAAATCTGTCCACATCTTTGTCAAGCGACTCCTTACTATCAAATCTTTCGGGGTAGCTCGAGATTCCCTTACGAATGAAGTTGATGCTAAGTACGAAGTTTCGTCACAATGAGTAGCCCCTTTCTCTTTTATATTCATGATCAGCTTGAATGTATTCATGTATCCATCGTAAGAAAATAAATATAAGAAATGGGTATTGGTTCCCATTCTCAATTTTAGAGATTTATGCACTGGTCCAATTACTTGAAGGTCCGAAATAAAATTAATAAGGTAGTCATCTCGGTTTTTGTCGTCAAATATTCGTTTATAAAGACGCCTCAATGAGTCGTCAGTTTTTTCAAAATCTTTAATAAAGTTCTTTGGAATGTAGTCGATAAATCTATGGAATCTCAAATTTTGAACGTCTTGAGGTTCATAAAGATATTTTAGCACGGCTCCTTCTTTCTCAGAAAAACCGCTAAGTGTTGGTATTTTCGCAAAATTTCCAGCTGTCAAAAGCTGCATAGGATGTTCGGTTATAAATGGCTCAATACCTGTAAATGATTTTTCAATTACCGGAACAAAACAGAAACGTTTTCCCGTTCTTATATCTTCTTTCATATTATCAGCAGCTCGTACCAGATTTTTCACATCGACCGTTTTTCAGAAAATTCAGCATGTCTTCATTGGTTGTGGCTGTTCCACCAAGTACTTTTACCAATGATTTAGCATGATCTATCGGATTATGTACTATTGCCCATGGACAGAAAACTGATCCAGATTGTAAAATGGCCTTATGAATGAGACCTTTAGACATGGGTGATACCATATGAAACTCCCGCACAAGTAGCTCCAACACTTAGACCCATCGCTGTTACATTAGTTTCATCCCCTCCAAAGTATTTAATATTTTGGTATATCCACTTCAATGCCAGGCTTTGATCCCTGAGTCCCATATATTTCCAGGTGCATCTGGAAGGTCAAGGCACAAGAATCCTAAGGGCCCCAAGCGATAGTTGATAGATACAAGTAAAACATCGTGTTGGATTAGATAATCAGGAGAGAAAAAATCAGAGTTTCCAGAACCTGAAGAAAATCCACCCCCATGGAGGTATACAAGTACAGGTTTAGGGTTGATGAAATTCTCGTCCGTTGGCAATATTTTTGTATAAACATTCAAATACAGGCAATCTTCTCCTCCAGTATACTGAGTAGATAAAAACTTGAATTTGAGAACATAATTCTGCATCGTGAATTGCATCCCTAACACCATCCCAAAGTTTTTTGGGGACAGGAGGCTGAAATCGAAGCTCGTTAATAATTAAGAAAGAATGAAAAGAATAGGAATAAAACTAGCTGTACTTCCTATAAATTATCTATACATGACATTGTTGATATGATGAAACAAAAGCACGATTAAATTTATCAAGAAAAGGTATGAGGCGTAGAATCTAGGAGTCTAATAATATTTCAACTCACTTTAAATCTTAATGGCCCAAGTGGAGGCTCGGCATAAGGAATCCCAAGGAACCGATGGTAAGCATCGCGACAGGCACTTATAGTTATTTCCCCTCTTAAAATTCCTTGCTCAGTTTCACGATCGACATTTTGAAATAGTTAACCGATATTTACGAAAAAATGAAACGCTTCGGAATAATTGTCTTGAATACCAAGTAACATAGTTTGAAATTTTTCACCGTTTATATTAATATTCGAGCCTGAAAAAATGTTTTTATATTTATCACCTATAACTTTGAACTTATGCCATTACTGTCACATTA
This sequence comes from Micrasema minimum, assembly GCA_022494985.1. Classification (NCBI taxonomy): domain Eukaryota; kingdom Metazoa; phylum Arthropoda; class Insecta; order Trichoptera; family Brachycentridae; genus Micrasema; species Micrasema minimum. The sequence goes on along the minus strand of JAGVSP010002398.1, from coordinate 6,352 downwards.
AACTATGTATATTGTATGTCGGTATATAAAAATACACCAAATGACACACCTATTTATCGATCAATATATCATTTTTTACAGATAACACAGACATGGTTTGTAGGTGCATATGTACCTATAGGTACTTGCGTAAAGTATTTTTTTATACGGTACTTCAGTAACAACCTAACAAACGTTGAATGTGTGTATTTAGCGGCCTCAGAGTTCCGGACTTCACGGAGTTCTGAGTCGCGGTTAGATCACATAAATAAATTATTGTGATTTTTCCAAAGTTTGGATGCAGTAATATTCCCCTTTATTTTTGGTAGAAGAATCGGTAGAGAAAATATTGTATCTGGTAGACCATCGATAACAATCTTTTCTGGCGACATCGACAGGGTCTCCTGGAGTGATCTACCTAATGCACATGCTCCATATATGAGCGAACATGGCGAAAGAAGAAGACAATGAAGAAGAAATATATGAGTACAATATAAAAAGGCATATGCCGAAATTTAAAAGGAATATTTTACTTTTCATACATACTTAAATCATTCTAAAAAATCGTAGTATGATTTCGGGAGAAAAAACCATTATTTTAATTTTAGATTGTCATGATGGATGTCCATCTAAAATTTTGTGGTCTGGTCACGAAACATATATCGTATTGTTGTACATATATGCGTGAGTGTAGATATTATAGACTTAAATGCTAATAAAACAAATAACCGAGCACGCGTCCTGTACCAGCTGCTGTCACTTGGCCAGTGGTTTGTGGAGGGGATTAATAAAGAAGAGGAACCAGAGATTAAGCCAAGTGTGTGGATAAATTAGGAGATAGCGATCCATCATATTCATCAGCTGTTTAAAAAATGTGAAATAAATTTGCATCTTGAAGATAAATATTTATGTAGATTTCGGAAAGTTTTGTTTCTGTTATAACCTTGATAATTTATAACCTTGCGTTTGTGTGCATCAACTTCATAATACTATATCCGATCCCTATTGATACCATTATTGTCAGAACCTGGTGCCTTATAACATAGGCAAACTCGGGAGGCATACGTAGTATATGGCCTAGCCAGCCGAAACGCCCCAATCTATGTATGTTATAATACCTATGGAGGTATTTAAGGTCTTGTTTAGATGGCTGATATATTATATAGTCTCATTCATCGATCTCCGGTCGATAATTTATAGTATTCTATAATTTTCTCTACAACCAATCACAAACACTCAATGTATAATATATAACGTCAGAGTTGGAAAGGAAGCAAACTCCATAGTAGAATCAGTGACCCATCAGGCAGATGTACATAGTTAGTGTAGCAAATAGGGAAAAAAATGTAAAAAATGCATAATATGTAATTAAAACTCAATCGAAACAATAGATAAGGATATTAATTTGTACACTATTCGTCTGAGAATGAAGCGACGATTAAAACTGTTATACTTTTTTCGTTTTTGTTTAACAAATCATTTAATGTTTTCATTTTACAAATAGTTGAATTTAAATGGTGTTAGTAGTCACTGTAGCGAGGGTCATTCGTTAATTTCTTGCAAAAAACGGTTAGTCATTTTGCTCAGTGGATAGAGCACCTGATGCTGAATCAGAAGGTCCCAGGTTTAAGTCCTGGAGCGAAAGACTATTTTTTCTCTTGATTTGTTGAATAGGGATACAACATTTAAAAAATAAACATTTTCAAGTTATATTCTTTTTAAGTCAATAGTACGAATGGGTACTGAAGCGTATGTATGACTGATCATCTTACCTTGATCTAATAAAACGCTCAAGAATCACTGCACTTGGTGTACCGATGCGGTGCCCTATGCACCATTGGGTGCGGATAAGGGAAAAGTAGTAGTAGTACGAATGACCAGACCAAGAATTGGCTATTCAGGACTCAGGACTAAGATTTATTGTTGGTCTCCGTAATTTTTGAGTTGCGAAAGCAAGAACCAGTGATAGTAGTTTTGAATGGGCTCGATCCGATGATTTTTATGTTCTTAGATTAAAAACTGCCACTCTACCACTAGGTCATCACCCGACTTATCCCTACAGGCGTAGGTATGTATGATTGCATTTAGACTTGAAGTTACTTTACATCCATTATACAATTGAGTTGATGTAACAACACATGATTGCAACAGTGCAATGTTTTATATGATCACTTACGCGATTGCATCTTACACATACATAATATCATCATCATACCATATCCGCTCCTTATGTGGAGCATATGGAATCCACAGACTGCCTCCAGGCCAAGCGATCGGCCGTCAGCTCCCGGACATGGACATAATATTTTTATTGTTACATTTATGTAGGTAAGTGTACCCAACAGATATGATATATTGGTGCACACTGCACACACTAGGTAACTGTTATGCCTTCATGTCAGGTTCCCAGCGTTCTGGACGTACATTGTTGACAATCCGTCGGCACTTTGCGTCAGAAATACGGGATGTAGACCTGATTTAGGAAGATGTATGGCGGCCTCCGTAGCGTAATGGTTAAGACGCTGGACTCACGATACGGAGGTTCCGGGTTCGATTCCCGGTGAGAACTAAAAAAAATCAAAAGTGATTTTTCTCAAGCCTGGTGTTTTGTGACGTTGTTCCCCTCTGTAATTGGGCCTCCTGGCCTGTTGAGGTGGTTAAAAAATAAATAAATAAATGTATGGGTACTGGATGCCGATCGCTTGGCTTCGTGGTTCTGTGTAATTCATACACTCCACATAGGAAGCGAATATAGAATTATAATGAGAATGAATTGTTGTGTGTCCGTTTTAATATAAACCCCCGTTTCAGAAACAAAAACCGCCGATATAAAATTTCCTATAGATTTATTTTATTTTGATGCTGGTACGTTTTTTCAGCAAGTCATATCACCGACTCAAAATGGCCCCGATTTAGTTATATAGTCTAAATTTTGCGAGGGGGGCGATAAAAAATATGCATCACTGTCCTGTCCTATGCATTATGCATCGCTGCACTTGGTGTACCGATGCAGTGCCCTATGCACCATTAGGTTCGGATAACGGAAATACCAGCAGTAGTCCATTCCTAATCTCTGTCCATAATACAGAGGTATCGTATTGTTCAATATGTATTATCTAATAAATAATATTTGCTCAGAGAAAAAAAAAAAAAAGCTACTAGGTACTTATCAGGTTATAGGTAAAAGTATAAAAGTATGTACGTGTCTACAGATAATTAAAATAAATAAAATAAACAATTGATTATAGGTATTTTAAACATTGACGCTGACGGTGGCATTTATGTTCATTATAAAATGGCAGATGAAGTTGCGTTCACTTTGTTTTATCGCTTATCTACAGCTCATATCTTGATAATCAGGTCACGTAAAGACCGAATGAATCTGGGGTCCACAAGCCACAGATGCTGGCCATCCTTCACGGTCCCGTCGCGGGTAAACAGCTGTCGTTTTGTTTGCTGATGAACCAATCAACCAATTGAAGTCTGCCCACGACGGTAGACCACTCGAGGAGTCATTGCGAGCCGCCTTTGTGCTCCAATTAGTTGCGCGATGATCGTTAGCATGATGCACCCGATTTTGATAAGCGCTTTATCACAAAAAAAAAACACAACTTAATGATTGAATTACATACAAATATATTTTTTGCTGTAGGAAGAGATGCTTTTTTTTTTTTACATAAAATTAGATTTTTTACAATGATTTAAATTTTCAAACTACAGAAAGTGAAACTGACTTGGGAAGACATTTTTGGCACATTTTTGGCGGCCAATAGCTTAGCTTAGAGGTAGTGTGATGATGGTGACTTATTTTTATGTAGGTACAGTAAAATATGCGCTTTTAAAAAAAAAATTGTATGATTGTACCTACCTACATTTTACCTACATGTTTTTAAAAAGCATCTTATAACAAATAGTTAAGGACTGTAATGCACAAAACACACCTTTATCAAAATCAACCAACAAAATCAACCAGAAACCAAAAAAAGCCCACCTTTCTGTTTTTCAATGAAAGAATATGCATATCTCACAATTTGCATTCTTCTATTGCGGTTTCTCAAAAAGTTTAATTTTGTCGAGTCATTTTCGTCCGAAAGGTGCGATATTATGTAGTATGGTTGAAGGGTAGCACTTAAATTAAAAACAAACATGCTTCCGATGCAGTCAATCCATGTTGATTTCCATCCCGTATAATAATAAATAAAGATACCTACTTATTATTTTAGATGGACACAGTGATATATCCATTGTTTTGCTACCGGTCGCCGTTTTTGTGGATTAGCATATTAATTGGCGGGCAATTAAATTTTCACGCATGCGTGGACACCCCTGCCTCCGCCCCCTCCCCCCCGGGAACACTCCTTAACAATTTTACACCCCCCTCCCCGCTCCGAGGGCGGTAATGATGATGAAGTGACTACTGTCGGCGTATTTATGTCAGGTGTAGGGTTGTCACAAATATAAAGGTGAAAAATGGTGGGTTTGATTTTGATGTTACACGAAAAACAGGACGAATATAAAAGTTTCGTAAGCCATATCAAAGGGTCACAACTTGGACCTTTTAGCGACTCAACTCTCTGCCATAAACGGAAGCTGAGTAACGCTAATTTATTAATATAATAACCAACTTATTCTTGTCTCCTAAGCTTAAATATTTAGAACTTATTTATTAACACTTCCACCACACTCTACACACGTACCCACCACAAACCACAATATACTGCATACAAAACATTTTAAATACTCGTTTCCTCACTCTTGATGTACTCAGAAATGTATTTTGTACATCATTACTCATAAACAGTCATCATATTTGAAAAAAATACTTGCCTAAATTTTGACAGTTCTTATGCATATTTTGCCATTACCAGTTGTAGTTAACCCCATCAAAAGGGGTTACTTTGATGAAATAAGTAACTATAAAAGTAAAATGCAGGAATAGTGAATTCATCCTTGACTTAAGATTTGCAGCAGAAAACTTGTACCGCATTAAAATGTATAAATAAAACAGCATATTTTTCATGGCTTTACGTTAAATATAAGATTAATGTTTCCTTTTGATTTATTAATCAAAGATTAAAGTTTTAGGAATATGATATACCTTCTCATAACAATCAACGGTCGTTTTAATTAACGGTCCCTTAATAACACACACATTCGGTCCGGTCTTCGGCAATAACTCATCGTGGGCTCTCTAGACCCTCGAATGAAGCCATCAAATAATTATGTTAAACCACAAAACCATGTTAAAACACAGGAGGGTCCTCAGACTGCCTTATACAGGAGCGGCTTGAGATTTCATTCATCGGACATTATTTGTGTTTTTTTTTATTAAAGAAAAATAAGAGGTTAGATTAGTAAGTTATCAAGTTAGTAGTTATTGTAAGTATTATAGAAAGTTAAAATGCAATTATTAAAATAAAAATGCAATGATTCGAAAAAGACGAAAATTGAAATTAAGGATGAATTCGCCTATCTTCATAATTTTTACTTACGAGTTCTTGGGTAAAATAATCAAATTAAAATATAAGGAAAAAGAAATAAAACAGGAATTACAATTTTAACCACAGGTACGAGCAAAAACTCTTATCAACAAAAAAAAAAAACTAACTAACCATCGCCGTTTTCCCGTAGGGTTAGGCAGAGAGGATAGAACGCCATACCACTCTGTCCTGACAGACTTCCTTTGCTTCCTCTACATTCATACATCTTGCACATGCACCGATTATTCCGACTTTTCACATGTCCACTTTCAAGTACTTGACGTACTTGGTCATGCCATGTCTTTCTCGGCCTTCCGCGGCTTCTACATCCAGGCACACTTGCATTTAAACTTCGTTTAGCCGTTCTTTCATCACTCATTCGCTCCACATGACCAAACCATCGTAAAAGCCCTTTCCTCATTTTGTCGATAATGCTTATCTCAGCCTTGCACTGTGTCAATATTTTACATATTGTCACCTATTTTACATATTATCAACGAAATTTCGCAAAAAAAAGTGTAATAATTGTGCATCAAAATTAAAATAAAATACTTCATTTTAAAAACGAAGCAAACGTATTTTTTTAAATATGTACATTATGTAAATATCAACAAGCCGCACACCTAGATCAGACATTAGTGAAAAAATTATATTTATAGTAAAAATTAACGTTCGAACAGCTGGGCTGGTGGCCCAGTGGTAGTGTCGCCGTCTCTGAGTCAAAAAATACTCGGTTCGAATCCCCACTCCACCACGACTTGATTCCTATTTTCAATCACATACCGCTTAGGCTTCATTGAAAATAGAATGTGAATATTGAAATAGGGATGTGCAAATATTATAAGATTGAAAAAAAGGCTCGGAGTTCGGCGTGACTTTATTATTATTATAAT
>JAGVSP010002397.1:0-29866 GCA_022494985.1 Micrasema minimum | reverse complement strand
GCAAATACTGTTTCTATGAAATGCTCGTAATATCGGGAAGACGTGTATCGAAACAAGATGATAGTACAACAAATACTGGTGGTATAGATGGAAAAGTCGGAATAATCGGGTACCAATTCGAAGAAACGGCGCGGCGTGATTGGTTAGTTACTTGGGTAGTTTAAGTTTTAGCGACTGCGGTACGGTACAAATTTTAAAACACGCTCCGTTAACTAAAGATGAATTTTTTAGGCAATTCTGCCATTCTAGTGGCAAGATGATCAGTAGCTGCATTGGCATTCCAAGGCGTTTAGTGCAATATGGACATTTTTTATTTAGGCAAGATGATCAATTTAACGCTTCATGGAGTCCAAGGTATCATGCATAGAGCCTGCGACTTGATGACTATGTAGTATGTATAGTAACCCAACGTTCTGACCAAAATAACATTATCATATAGAAAACCTTTGAAATCATTTACCTAACAAATTATCAAGATTCACCGCGTTCGGCGTACCTATCAATGTAGTGCCCTATGCACCACTGGGTGAGGATAAGGGAGAGAATTGGTAGTAGATTTTAAAAATAATATGTACTGAAGACAATTTCGTCCTTAAAAAAACAATTTTCCATATTATTTAGTTGGAAAACATATAGTTGTTAAATATTATTGACATCCCAACAGAGACGAAGAAACTCTGGAAACGAATGGGGATCATCTAGGCGTTTACAGGGCTTATGACCTGTCATTGGCTGGATTAAGTGGCCACTTGATGTACCTATTACAACGTTCCCCATTCCGCCTATCATCTAATGGGCAAATAACAAATTTCGGAAGTTCTATTTTTCGTCCTTTTTTTCTCACTGGCGACATCTGTTGAGAAAATTGCTAACCATTTGGCAATCAACTTTTTTGGCGAAGGTAAGACCCATCTGGATTTAATTAAATGAACCGGGTTGTGGTCTAGTGGTAGATTCGGGGATTCCGGATTAGAATCTCTAGGTTCGAATCCCACTCCAGCACAACTTGTTTCCTGCTTTCTGACACAGTTATTTCCGACTATTTGAAAGCAGCCCGAAAAGGAAATATTTGAGTTTATCATAAAAACTCAAAATGTTTCTTATTTTAAGAAAAAAAAAAAAAAAAAAATTACTTACAAGAAGACGCCTGAAGATGTCTTTTCAATTTTCAATACATTTTAAAAGCATTTTGAATGTGTACTTGTAGACAAATGATTACAAAAATATAGATTGAAGGTAAATTCAGCAAATGCACGGTGTTAAGGATAGGAAGTACCTACCGTAGTGTCCACTCAAAGTGTTTCTGCCAATATACCCCAAACCCGAACCAATACTCCGTGAACATTTAACGATGTCCTCCAGTCAGTGTATCGTCCCCGTAACGACTATTCAAAGCATTTGGCTTACTGCCGATATATTATTCAGAATATAAACTCAAGCAGATTTATCGCACATTTGTGATAGATCTATCTATACCTTGTACATGTACAATGTACATATATCTATATTATATCGTTGGCGTTGGTATAACTTATTTTAAATCTATGCAATCTTGTGATATTTACAAATATTTAAATTTTAAAAGATTATTCCGACTTTTCACATGGCTGAGATAAGCATTATCAACATACATACATAGCTCAACTCGATCGTATTCAAAATAAATTTCTGAAAATGTTGGATGGTAAGCTTCATTTGAAATTTAACTCTTACGAAGAATCATCAGCCTTCCATAAATTATCTTCACTTATTAAGCGTAGAAATATATCTGATTTATGTTTTTTATACAAAGTTATAAATAATGTAATTGAGAGCCCCTATCTTCTAGAGCAGATACCTCTTCATTGTCCAATTAGACTCACTAGACAATGTCATCTTTTTTATAATTTAGCAGCATCAAATAATTATTAAAAAAAATCTTTTATATATCGTAGTTGTGCGAAATTCAATGAATACTGTAGCTGTCTTGACATTTTTAAGTCATCTCTTTTTCCTTTTACCTATCCCTATCATCCTATCCTTCCCTCATAACTCTTTATTTTTATTTCTTATATTTATTTTTTCTTTTTTTCTACTTTGAATTGTATACATGTGAAAAACTATAATTGGTAATCATGTTTTTTTTTGTACACTACGTTCATGTATCGATGCTGTTGTTTTTCCTATAAATAAATCAAATAAATAAAATAAATTATCGACAAAATTAAGAAAGGGCTTTTCCGATGGTTTGGTTATATGGAGCGCATGAGTGATGAAAAGAACGGATAAAATAAGTTATAATGCAAGTATCCCTGGATGTGGAAGCCGAGGAAGGCCGAGAAAGACATGGCATGATCAAGTAGGACAAGTACTTGAAAGCGGACAAAAGGATTTGTTTTTAGAATTAATTTTAGAAGAATATCAGGTTAATGTTTTCTCCTAACAAATTAATGTTAAATATTCAATACAAGCTGAACACTCTATACTATACAATACGTTTTATTCTATTGTGTGTAACAGGTGAATTTCCCAGCGATCTTTCCGCCATTTTATTTTACATTTACCCCCCTAAATGTAGAAAAACCGCCCCAATAGAAGAGCAGATGTTTTACACTTATTTAAACACCCCTATCTAACGATGGGCGGAATGGAATTACAGGTCGCGGAATACGTAGGAATTTTTGGGGAAAACTTGAAATTTAAATGGAAGTTTACTATTTGTATATATATTTAAAAACGCTTTTATATAGGTAGCTAAATTTGATCTAACAAAAAATAAAAAGTATTTATTCATATAAGTAAAGTCGAAAAATCGCGCGTTTGATTAATAAAAGTAGTTAAAAACAAAGACAGTTTACAATGATTAACTTTAAAGTAAGTACTTCTTACATTAATTTCAATAAGATGGTGGAGTCATTATGACTAATTATGTTTTTTTAATTATTTTTTGTAGTCTAATTATTAAAGGTTCTTTTAGGTATAAGTTAAAACACTGAATACACTAATTTTCGTTTAATCACAGTTGAAATAAAAAAATATATAAATCAATTATCAACAACGATATTCAAGGAAAATAAAACTTTCAACGTCATCATCATCCGCTTCCTATGTGGAGCAAAAGGATCCTAATTTTGGATTTCCCAAAAAAAGTCAAGCGAAGCGATCGGCCGCCAGTTCCAAATCCCAGTCTCCAAGTCAGTCCAAGCTTATGCCTACTTTATATGGGAGAGAAAACTGTTTCTTGTGCAGTTCTTGTTCTGTTTCTACTGTTGCAAGACGTGGTAAAACATTTAAAATGTTTAAAGTTTCTAGGCTATGTAGAAATTCCTTGTAAATGAATACCTCAGCTCGGGCATTGCCCAGTGAGGTATTTTATAGATCTAAAAAAATGTAAATTATACTATGTAAAAAATAAATTTAAAAAATATATATAAATATAATATTGTCTACTACTACTTTCCCGTATCCGCACATTTCATAGGGCACTGCATCGGAACACCAAGTGCAGTGTATCTTGATCATTTTAATACATGAAGGTAAGATGATTAGTCTTTCGCTTCATGACCAGTCCAAGATATCACACATGAAATCTTAAGATGAAAATCACATGTAAATTAATATTTCATGCTGACCTCCTACGGGAATTTGAACCGCGACTTTATGCACGGTAGCCAAATGCGCCTACGCTACGATGCGGCGATTATAGTCTAGATAATAAAAATATCGTACACATATTATTTAAGAATGAATCAATGATTGTATCACAAAATTAGAGCATTTCGAATTATCAAATAATAATCCTATTTATATGAAGCTTTAATTGCATGTGTAGGTATACAGTGTACACATATATTTTTTTTATTACTATCCTGATTTTAAAAATTCATTAATTTTACTATAGAATCACAAGCTTTATACTACTGCTACTACTCTCCCTTCTCCAAACTCATAAGCTTTATAAAGCTAACAATTTTCAATAATGAAAAAATATTTTTCTTTTCTTTTATGGTGTTTATTTGGCTGCCATTTCTCCGACATAAGGTGTCTGTCCAGTCCATGTAACTTTAGCATCTTCCCATCTGTGAAAAATAAAATATTTGAAAAATTATTAATTACATTGTAATATATAATCGGACACAACATAAGACTCCAGATACTAAACTATTCATTTTATTGGATTATCATCGACTACTTTTAAATATCCAATAACAGAATTTTAAGTCAACATTATGGGTGTGTTCAAATACTTGTACACAAATCTGGATTAATCCCAAGATGGGAGTAGGTACGAGTATATACTTCATTTCATTACAAATTCCTGGTCTAAATATAAGTTAAATAAATTGCAGAGTCATCTGCAGGCGATTACTAGTAAATAATTAATTTAACTCGGTCAGTGTCTTAATTTAAAAATGAAGTAATTTGCTAATAAATACTTAACTTCAATATCAATGCATAGATGGAGCTAGTTACGCGCTGGTGAATGGTTTTCGATTCGTAACATATATTTACAAAATCAAAAATGTTACCTGGTGTGGATATTCGCTAATAAGCGGAATGGGGAATGTTGTAGTACATCAAGTGGCCACTTAACCCAGCCAACGACAGCTCATAAGCTCTGTAAACGCTCGAATATAAAAATGAAAAGTTTTTTGATTGAAAAACCCACGTTTTCCTTTTTTTCATCTTTGGTCCTTTATTGTATCGTGTCAAATGGAGAAGAGAATATGTAGACGCCGCGGCTACAAGGTTCCGAGATAAGGACATGGCCACGACAATTGTACGAACTAGTACTATGATAGTGGACATGTGTAAATAGTCGGAATAATCGGCTGTTATGTGCATGATGATGACTGTATGATGTCAGAGGAAGCAAAGGCTGTAGCTTAGTCAGGAGGTAGAGTGGTATGGCGTTCTATCCTATTTCTCTACACCTGCGGGGAAATTTGCGTGATGGGTTAGTTAGTTAGTTAAAAATATAGTACGCGTATGCGATGAGAAGCTTTTTTGAAATTTTGTTTTTATGTTTACATGTTTATACAATACTCGTAGTTACAACAGAAATGAAACTGGTGTATTCTACATCTTATATTTGGTAGTCGAAATCATGACTTGTAAAAATAACAATTCTTCCTCATAAAAGTATCTCATAGTACCGCGGATATTAAGAATATTGCGTGATCTGCATATTAAGATATCTTGTTTATTTATTTTGTTTTTTTTTAAGGATATGTATTAATTTATGAATAGTAAATATAGTTTTTAAACTAAACTAATCTCACTTTGGATTTTTGTGTTCTCATCGAGAATCGATCCAGGATCCTCCGTAATCAGTGCAGTTCTAGCGTCTTGCACCAGTAAGCTACGGACGGCACGCATTTGTATAGTTTATTATAGACAAAAATTTTTTTACAAGCATATATTAGCGGAATTTTTATGTTTAACCCCTGGATCTAGGAATAGAAGATACAATGTTAAGCAAAGTGGAATGAACAAGATTCTAAGATTCGTATGTTAAAACCATAAAATCGATTTTTTTGGCTTCGACGTGATTTTATATCAAGTTAGTGGACAAGTGTTTCGCATCTTGTAGTGGGCATTATCAAACTTGTTGGCGTTTTGATACAATTTAATATATTTTATATACAATAATTGGGCTTTATCGGAAAAAAAATCGTTTTGTGTTTACATTAGATATCATGGCAGTTCTACAAAATAAATGGCATATCAATCAATAAGAATCTAAGAATTATATTACTTCTCTCAATGGTGGTTTATTTTAAGGGTTTTCATAACTCTTAACACATTTTAAATGTTCGAAACATGAAAATTAAAATTATCAAGCGCTGTTAACTCTTTTTTCTCTATACAGCATACAATGGGAGTCCAAGAATTTATCACCAGAGCAATGAATTTTTCCACTGTTTTTTAATATTTAACGTTCAAAAGTTAGTTTGATTTATATTTTTTATTGACATTACTTGGTGGAATTCCATGATTAAATTTTTAATATATAACTAATTAAAGTTAAATAAAAAATTAATAAAAAATAACGCCAATATATTATTAATTAACTGCAAACAGAATTTTTCAAATTCCCCATTACTTTTACCCTTAGCCAATTAGTTATATATTAAAAATTTATTCAAAAGTTTGTGTTGTCCATATATTTATCACCTTTTACAAATGAAATGTTTCAAGAAAAATGGAAAACCATTTAATTTTTTTTCGATAATGCTTATCTCAGGCTTGCACTCGGTTCTAATTTCGACATTAGTGCGCAATCATTATTGGGTGTGAATAAGGGAAAGTAATAGTAGTAGTAGTATAGGTTAATAAAAATTAAAAATATGTATTTGCTTATCACCACCCTGTACGATATAATATGAAATTTGATATCGTTATTTCTGAGAAAGAGGTATCATAATTCACTTGTAAAACAGAATTTGATATTCTTTGAAAATGTATTAATAAAGCTGCCAAATAATGATATTATGCCCTGTATACAGTTATAACTTGATCTCACTCAAAAAACAAAACACTTGTTTTGTGTTTTATCTGAGACTTTTCTTAGTGATTATTTTTTATTTAATTGATTAATTGTTTTTATTCTTTAACCGGGTTGTGGTCTAGTGGTAGATTCGAGAGAATTTCGGATTAGAATCATTAGGTTTAAAATTTTTTCCATATATTTCATATTTTCTAAATACTTGCACAAAAATCTGTAAGTTTTGTAGGGGTGAACAACTCTGACGGTACAACGTCCAAGGTGCAAATATAATTCAGCTGCGTCAGGTATTACTACACGAGTAGGTAATTCCTAAAAAATCATCAGCTGACGCTGCAATTCAACGGGCAGTATGGCTTTGACACGAATGTTTATCCCCACCATACAACTCTAATAACAAAGGACTACCGTCTTATAAATACCCGTACTGAGGGTCAGAACAGTCGTGCATCACAACCATCTTATACCCCCTACGCAGTTATTCTCTTCAGTCGGAGAATCGCCAGTCCACGTCAGCAGCCAAGATGTAGCGTCTTGCCTGACGTAGACCACGCCGTCAGTCATGGAAGCCTCGGACCACGCCACACTCTTGGTACCAGCAACGGAAGCCCGACCCGCATCGTCTGCTCTCCACGTTGCTTCGCTACCGACGTTGTTCCAGCCGCCGACTTCGCTCCATCGCTACGGAACTGCCACGCACTCATCATCCGATACGCAACACTCGTCCTTGTTCACGGAATAAACTAATACAACATCACCGGCGTTTCCACTAACCCTCCACTGATAAAAGGGGACTCCTCTATCTCCAAACCCCTTTGGTTTTTTTATTTTAAATTTACAATATCTCGACAGAGATGAAGCTTTTTCTAATCTCGGGAATGTAAATATTTAAGCCCTGTAAACGCCTGAATCCACATTCCCGAAATCGAAAAAAGCTTCCTTACCTTTGTTGAAATATCGTAAACAGGTAAAAAAAAAAATTAAACTGCCCTATTTTAGCTAACCTTCTTTCTGCGTGATAGTTTCTCAGTAGTTCTCTGTTAGTGTTGAACATCATACCAAAATGTCCGGCGCAGAATGTTACCTGAAAATTAATACTTAATTAGAAAGACATCAGTGGATTCTACGCTTCTGGCGCTACTAATTAGAAACATAAAATTTTGTACTGTGGACGGCACTTCATCTTACCATTATGAGCATACTCCACCACGTGACTCGCGGCCGCTTTCCCATACGAACAGATTCCTCGATTCTCTCCCTGGAATTTAACATTGGAGCAATAATTTCTTCACACATTTTAGATATATTTTAAATATTTATTTATCTCCTTTAAAAATTTAATATTTTTAAAAAAAGACATTACAAACACGCATCTGGTCGATATCTAAAATGTGTTAATAAATCATTGCTCTAATATTAAATTCCAGGGAGAAAATCGAGGAGTACGTTTGTATGGGAAGCGGCCGTGGGTCACGTGGTGGAATATGCTCTTAATATGTGCTAGTGAACTCCCTAAACTACTGAAAGATATGCCATCTACCATAGTAGATCGAAAGCACTAGATTTGCATCATTGGAAGTTGGAAGAGCGATTGAAGATAGGGAACTTAAGAGTTACTAAATTATTAACCTATCCACCCCCTGCACGAGATGCATCAATTAAATCCCAACACCAGTTTATAAGGTCATAACAGAAAGCTTTATCATCCCCAATCCCATTATGATTCCAAGAAAAACGTCCTTTCTAGCAGGCTGGATTCAGACTAGAATAATTTGCCAAGTCTAGTTGTCCACTTCACTACCGTCAACCAGTTTGAACACCGTTTGGATGCAGAAGCCGAAGCAGTACACAAGATATAGGCGCACCAGCAAAAGCTGTCTGCCTATAAAAAAACTCATATAAAACTAATAGATCATTGAACAAATATTGGAAATTACATATTTACAAATATCAAAAATGGAATGGATGAAATTAATAAATCAATCGAAAAAGGAATCAATCAAATATCTGTCGGGAACTATGGGACAAAGACCTGACATTAAAGATACTGGTTTGGCCATTGTTGACACTCTCTGGTGTAGGTAGTTCGAATTCCTCCCAAAATGTATTTCCTACCTTCACCACACTCCTTTCCGTTTTGTCACCTGTTATCCAACTAAAATTCAGTCTCGAATATTCGCTCAGCGCAGCAACATTGACCTCGCAACATCCGTCCTTCTCGTGATCCTGATCTTTCTTCATTCTATCCACCCTCGTTATACCCTCGTGATATTCGTCATCCATCTCCAAGATTCCCAGTTTCCAACTCCCGAAACCCCTCGACCAAAAGTGAGTAAAGTGTGCTGTGCCCTCTCGTTTGTGTCCCGCCGCGCCAGTTCGACGTGGTGTTCCAGGGTATTCCAGGATACTTCGCCCTTCCTGGTGGTCCTACAGCTTCATATCCCGCCCTTGAGTCCAGCTCTGGTAAGTCCTCTTCCATTTTCCGATCCTCGTTCGGACGAAGTTACCAGAGAGTCTCAGCGTGACGGATCCAGATGCATTAGGACTGGTCGATAGCTTGGCTTAGAGGCAGTTCATGGAATCCATTTTCTTCACATAGTGAGCGGATATGGAATGATGATGATGAAGAAACGAATTGCAAAATTTAAATATGTTGAGAAAGACGGAACGAAAGAAATTTGATAAAAAAAGGTATTCCTTAAGTCATTTACAAAGAGTGAGCAGCAAATAAACATATGAAAAGAATTTGGAACCAACATGGGTATAAAAAGATATTTAAAGATACTAAAGGATTCTTACATAGTGGTCCTCATCTCCTACGTAGATGACTCCATTATGAAGATACGGAGTAGCCCTTCCTGTGAGAATCAGCATCACAACGTTCATGGAACCTTCCATATGCGATGACACCAAGTAACTGCTTTTGTCATCGAGATCCTTCTTCAAACTGGTATCATCATGGAAAAAAATTGTAGGTGTTTCGAAATGTTTTCATTTATAAAAAAAATAAGTAGCTATAGAAAACCCTATATAAAGTAGAAAGACTTAATACTGTACATAGAGGAGTGCCAAGAATCGATAAAAACGGCAGGGAAAAATGGGAAACAACAAAATTTACTTTTTATAAAAGGATCGAATGATGAAAGATCTATAATGCAAGTGTGCCTGGGGGGGACCTAAGTCTAGGAGTCAAGAAGGCGGAGGAAGAAATGGCACGATCAATTATATGAAAGCCCCACCCTTTTCCCTAGACTGTTTTAAAGACAGTTTTAATACATTTTTTAGTCCAGCACAACTCTACCAAATTTTTCATCAAGCTAAACCGCGATTTTAAGATTGTCAGTGTGAAAAACTCGAATGAATTTATGGCTGTCTCGGCTTGTGAATTATAATTGTCATTGTATCCATCACCCAAACCAACCAGTCGGCCCAAATTTAACAGTGGTAGGGAAACGTTAGTAACTACCTTGAACATTATTTATAGTACGTACTACCACCCGTATGGAGTCCGGCATACTGCCTCGCCAGGCCCCCCAC
This sequence comes from Micrasema minimum, assembly GCA_022494985.1. NCBI lineage: Eukaryota > Metazoa > Arthropoda > Insecta > Trichoptera > Brachycentridae > Micrasema > Micrasema minimum. The sequence continues at coordinate 19,842 of JAGVSP010002397.1, read as the reverse complement.
CCCAGACATCCACCGGAGCATCCGTGGTCAGGGTCTCAATGAAGGGACATGTAAAAGAAGGGATCAATTGTGGAGGAATTAGGAAAAATAGGGGGGAAGGGAGGGAATGGGACAGAATATAGAGATGGTTAGTTAGTAAGTTTGTTTTTATGGAATTTGTCTTACTTTTGTATCCCTCTCGACAAAATGGCGGCGTATAGCAACAACAAGGCGCCATATCCTGGTTCTTCCTCAAACTGGAAAAATTACATACTTCCAAAATTATCTTTAGTGAAATAATATGTTGACTGATTTTTACAATTCTGTCAACTGAGTGATTGCAATTATCATTTTATTAGTTGTTATCAAAGTTATCTTTTTCAATTAAGTTATTTAATGGGTGGATAGTTAGCAATAAAATTAGTTGATTGAAAGTTGATTTCATAAAACTAACGGAACTGCATATTTACAAACTGTTTAATAATATGCCAATGAATTTAACATAATTCAAATGATAACTGTTTTAATTAAAATTCGGAACAATAGCAGGCGATGCAAATCATGCACACATGAATACATTAAATTCTGTATAGGGACATAGATTTATGTTTCAAAACTAATTGATACAGTAAGTACAATAATATAAAACGCTGTGCTATAATAAAACAATAACATACGAGTATGTATGTAGGTACTAATTTGTAAAGGTGTGCCAACACCGAGACACAACATTTCACTTTAGGGTGACGCGCCCAAGAATAAACTACGCTCAAGCAATTTAAGAAAAAAAAACATAGTTTGCTGAGAAATAAAAAATATTTTTTATCTAACAAATAAAACATAATTTTTTTTTTAATAGTAATTGAAGCAAAATTTAAAATTAATAATAATATTAATATTTTATTTTTAATGAACAAAAGAGGTCGTGTAAATTCACCTAAATTCATTTCTTTGCAGTACCCGGCTATTATATGGGGATCAATAATTGAAATTCAGAAATATTCATTTTGGAATCATGTGTTTTTATTCAGTGGCAGAAGTTTCTTTGCCGTCAGCAGCCTGTAATTGGCTGCGTCACCCTAAAGGGAAATATTCTCGGTGTCGGCACATCATTACTCGTTTGTGTCGCATTTTCATGTTTATTTTTTTTATTTATTTTTTTTTATTAAAAAAGAAGCATTTGAGTTCTAATGACATACTCAAATATTTCAGTTTTGGGACCGCTTTCAAATAGTCGTAAATAACTGTCCCAGAAAGCAGGAAACAAGTTGTGCTGGAGCGGGATTCGAACCTAGAGATTCTAATCGACGACTCTGCTCTTTTGGTTTGGTTTCGGTTTTGATTGTATTAAAATGAATGATCAATAACAATATAATATTATACTTCAAAATGTAAGTTTTGTTTTTTAATGCTCGTTAAGTTAAAATTAATGTTTATTTATTTGCATGAATTATATTATACTTTCGTAGCTACTGACAAAAAAAATATTATAATTACTCACCACGTACAGATATCTCTTCATAAATATTTTGAAGATCGTCCAAATTTTTGAAACTCGAAAATGTGTAACTGAAAAAGATGAAAAAATAAATTAAACGGACTAGAAAAAATTACACCAAATCATACTGAAACAAATTTAAGAAGAATGCTGATGCTGACGAAGTGCTCGTATCTATACTTTTTTGTGACACAATCTGTGAAAATTAAATTTTAGTTCGCGGAACAACCACCAAAATTCTTCATAGCAATAAAGTTCTTAGAACTGTATATTTAAACAATATTTTCTTGGTAAAGCTGATCAATTGTAAAAAAATAATTTTCTTTTAAATTTACTCCCCGAAAACATGAATTATTAGGAATATAAAAGTTTAATATATAGCCTTCGAACCAAAATTGACTAGAAGGGACGTTTCCATACAAATTTTCTAAAATTATACGCTTCCTATATCACTTATGTCACTTTCCACTGTCTAAAGACTCCAGCGCTTAGGACAATACACGAAACATGTGATGACGTAGATGCCTATTGATGACGTAGTGGGTAACTAGAAACCTCAAACAAGGTAGTATTTTTCAAGTATGGAGTGTCTTTTTTCAGAAATTCTGGACTATCCGCTTGTGGTGTAATTAATCGTTAGTAAGTTGGACTACTATACAAATGAGGTCTTACACTTGGTGTATAAATGCATTTCCCTATGCACCATTGAGTGCGGATATGGGAAAAATAAATGTAGTAGTAAGATTACAAAGTAGAAAGGTAGTGATTTGGCCAAGCCTCGTAACATCCCATCTCGTACAATTTCCTCAGACAAATAAAAAGTTTTTAACAAGTTTTCTTCTGTGAAGTATTTTCCGATAGATGTAATTCATTGAAGTGATCGCTTTTGAAGTAATTAACTCTTTGAAAACTTGGGCAATAATTAATTTATTTTTAAAGCCTCTGAATCTCAGGCACTGTTTAGAGTTTTAATTAATCAATGTATCTATGTACATTGTATTAAAACCGTAATCAAAAAAATTCAATAGAAATTGATCAAATCCTCTTCAGTCTAGAATTAAATTGAATGTGAATCAAAATTAAGTATCTGGATATTTGCTTTGAGTATATTGTGACTCCTATACGTGAGAGATAATATGGTATTAGCATCTGGATGGCACTGGTGCCATACCCACATCTCTTCTTCTTCTTTCATCACGATCGCTCCAATACGAGGCATGTATACATCACTGGATCCATTCAGAAGACCCTTATCGTTTAGAGGAGGCGAGAGGGCTCCCATTCATCAGCTTCGCCGAATATATCTGGAAGATTGTCATCTGGCGTAAAAAAGAAGCAACTCGGGTTGGGGCTCTTTAGAGACAATCGGAGTACATGCCCAAGCCAGATTCGTCGCTGCGACTTCACGACACCAGTTATTGGAGGATGATGCGTCTACATCTCTTACATTATTAAATATTGGCGGTGTTGATGCGATTGACCTAATGTTGATAGATTTGATGATATGAAAGTGCTGAACTTCCTGTGGACACACCTTTCCACATTTCCAGATTACTTCAGCTAAAACCTGGAATCCGAGGACATAACTCTGGATTCACACACATGGTACCAGTGTGGGAACCATTCGTCCAAAGTGCAAATATAATTCAGCTGCGTCAGTTTATTACTACACGAGTAGGTAGTTCCTAAAAAATCATCAGCTGACGCTGCAATTCACACGGGCAGTATAGTTTTGCACACGAAATGTTTATCTTCACCATACAACTCTAATAACGAAGGACTACTGTCCTATAATCCTCAAAAGTGTGTTACGCACAGAAACTCCCAGGTGTTGGCAATCCTCTGAGGGCTGGCACAGGGGAGATTCCAGGGTTATGTTAATTGCCTCGGCTAATTCGGTCGGCAGAACAAAGATCTCTCCTCAGGGAAATTCGCTGGTTCGGGTGAAATCCAAGTGCTACGCTCTCACGGATGATAACCTATAAAGTATTACAAGAAGGGGTCTCGCCTGCCGTCTGCAATGAGAACGCTGGTTTTTGATTTACAAGGCCTCTCGGCTATTTATTTCATTAACGCTCGGTTAATATCAAACGTTCCCACCTCTACATCACTACGGGACGGGAGAAGGGAAGGGTTACCACTCTAACTAGGCTATCCGTTGAGGGAGCCGGGGCCGGCGCTGGAGCGTAGGGGACGACGGGGCCTGGCGGCGGGGCCTCGCCTCCTGGAAGCGCTGGAGACGACGCAGCTCGGAGCGCCACGCGCTCCGCGGGGGTTGAAGAGACAGGGTGAAAGGGGACGGCGGGGCCAGCGCATCCTGGGGTGCGCTGGTGATGAAGCAGCTCGGAGCGCCACGCGCTCCGCGGGGTGGGTTGAAGCAACGGGGTAGGAGGAGATGGGGGCTGAACGCCCGGTAAAGCCTTACTTGATACGATGGTTTGGCGGTAGATGAACTACGACCGTAGCTGGCTGCTGGTGTGTTGGTGGTTGGGGGCCCGCTGCCAAAGAAAATACTCGGCGCTGCGGGTGGTTGAGATCGAAACGTGCTGGCGGCCGGCGGGCCGATGCTTCTGGAGCCAGGATGTCACCAGGGCGAAAGGATTACATCCCGGGCGCCTTATTGTAGCGGCGCGGCGCGTGGATTGACTAATATTCGGTTTTTCGCGCGGGGAAAGGCAATTTTTAGGCACACTCACACACGAGTCTATCAGGCTTTGTTTTTACAGGCCTTACAAAGGGATCGTTAGTTTCGGGTGATTTTAAACGTGACTTTTTGTCGAGACGGCCATTAGGCACGCGTCTCAAGCGGGGTCCTAGCCGGAAGTCCGTTGGACCGGAAGTGGGGTCAAAATTGCGGTTTATTATTCCTAATTATTTTTGGGTTGGCATCTTGACTTGCAAGAGTCAAGTTGAGTTTCTATTGTGTTGGTATTATGCAGGGAATTGCTGAATGATGGACAACTTCATGTTGTTATGAAATACAGATGCATTTTCACTATATAACAAGTGTCAAATTGTAATATTCAGACGCCAAGGTAGTAATGAGAAAACTCTACCCATACAGATCTATGGAATACCAATCGAAACTACAGACCGTGTTAAATACCTGGGACACATCATCACAGACAGATTGGCTGATGACGACGATATAGAGAGACAAAGGAGAAACATTAGCGTAGTATCTAATATGATAGCAAGAAGATTCTTCCAATGTAGTTCTGCTGTGAAGAAAATATTGTTTAATGCTTTTTTGTACCAACATGTACACTAGCGAATTATGGACCAATTATAGACAAAGTACGATGCAACGCCTTCGAGTGCAGTACAATGATGCCTACAGAATTATATTTAAATACCCAAGATTCTGTAGCGCATCTAACATGTTCGCAGAAGGGAGGGTACATGGATTCGCGGGACTGATGAGACATCGGGTAGCGGGAGCCAGGGATCGCCTGATGTCATCGGGAAACCAGCTGATCGCCGAGGCGTTTCTACATCAGTCACCAAGGGTTGAGCGAGAGATGGGCCGCTCTCCTGGGTCCCCCAGCCCCCGGCCGACCCTAAACACCTTCGTGTGCTCGCATATTTCTTAAAATTTATTTGCCTTGTTTAAAATTACTTATTTTCTTTTTTTTGTTTTTTTTATATGCAGATGCATATTTTTACTTTTATTTTGTTATTATGTATTCTTTATATGAACCTTAGAGGCTTGCACTCCCCACCTCAAGGTTTGGAATAAATTATTATTATTATTATTATTATTATTATTATAAATACCCGTACCGAGGGTCAGAACAGCAGTGCAACACAACCATCTTATACCATCTACGCAGTTACTCTCTTCAGTTGGAGAATCGCCAGTCCACGTCAGCAGCCAAGACGCAGTGTCTTGCCTGACGTAGACGACGCCGTCATGGAAGTCTCGGACCACGCTCTGGATACACACTCCTGGTACCAGCAACGGAAGCCCGACCCGCATCGTCTGTTCTCTTCGTTGCTCCGCTACCAACGTTGTTCCAGCCGCCGACTTCGCTCCATCTCTACAGAACTGCCACGCACTCAATATCCGACACGCGATACTCATCCTTGTTAACTGAATAAACGAATACAACATCACCGGCGTTTCCACTAACTTTCCACTGGTAAAAGGGGACTCCTCTATCTCCAAGCCCCTTTACCAGCATCGGAAACCCGACCTTCATTGTTTGCTCTCCATGTTGCTCCACCTACCAGAGTCGGTCCAGCCGACGACTTTGCTTCCTCTCCATCGAACTGCTTTGCCAACATCAACTATAGACCCAGATGACAAGGTCACCATCCCATCCTGGTAACGCCCTAAATTTTGACTGGGGGCTGGATAACCCAGAACTTCCAAACCAGTATAGGGCATCTGAAGTAAGTAAGGAGATAGTAAATGATACCTTTTCAGTGACTTGATCCTGATAGTAGGTGTGGGAGTGCTGGACGTAGACAACTTCCTGTGGAAGAGCCACCACAGCCTTCTTCAGGTCACCCCCGCATCTCCATATTACTTCAGCCAAAGCCAGAATCAAGGAATCTTGCTGGCGCTGCTCATCTGGTCGAAGAATTCTGAACAAAATTTAAATATCTTAGTCAGAACATAGAAGCCTAAGTTTGAAAAGATTTTTAGAAATTGTTTGGACATAATGTATTTCATTGAATTGTATGGTCTTTGGAGACGTCTTATTAGCCTAGAGAGAACGCCGTTAAAAAAAAATTGGTTGTCTGTAAAGTCGGTTTACGGACGATAATTTTACGTGATAACGTCATAAGAAAACATTGATGAAAAAATAGCATACTTTTATGAATGGAATTGAATTATTATTACTGAATTATCATTATTTTGTACAATACAAAGCAGGAGTTAATTGAAAATTACATTTTTTTCCATAAATTAACATTTTTTATGTTTTTTCTTCTTGTGTGCTGCTGTTGTCTCCCTTCTACTCAGACGCATCGGCCGATGGAGTGGAAGGGAGATAGATGCGTCACAAACCGAACGCTTAGGCCGATCGTGCCTCTCTATCGCTTGTTCCGCGCTCTCGCTTGCACACTCGGCTCAGGTGGAACGTGACAGTGAGTCATGCTTTTTCGTGTGTGCAACCGGCGTTCATCGATTTATTAGACGTTATCACGTCAATAAGAGTGAAATAAAATAGTATTATTAGAAAACAACCCGTGACGACAAAGTTACGTGGACACGAGGTCAATTCAAAAACACCATAGTTTTAAATTACTCCTCTGACATTGCGATATAGCTGTCACAGAAAAAACTATATATACAAGGTTATTTTTTAGTCAGTTAACAAAAAAAAACCCTGAATTCAGTATCGTTAATAGAACCCATTTCAATAAAAAAACATGTCCTTTCTCAAATAAAAAAAAAGAAAAGTGCACCCAAATAATTCCTCAGAAATAGTAAAGACTTGGTCACCGTCCGCCCGGTACTACGCGAGCGGCGTGCGCACCCCCCCCGCGCGCACTCCCCTGTCGCATTTACCCTTACGTGCCGCGCATGAACAACAGCTGTGAATAGGATGTACGTAATTTGTAAAAATTATAGGAATAAAAATAATAAATCGTAAAAATAAAAAGTACATGTTTTTTTATTGAAATGGGTTCTATTAACGATACTGGATTCAGGGTTTTTTTTGTTAACTGACTAAAAAATAACCCTGTATAAAGGAGAAATCTAGTATGAATTTTTAAAAAGGAACTTGTACAAGCAGTCGTTTACAGGTCTTTTGAAATGTTCATTACACGTCAGTTGTCAGCAGTCGACCTTGAGCGTCCGTCGGCCGCTCGCCGAAGAGAAGGTGCTTGAGGACGTGCGCCCCCAGCGCGGCGAGCAGCCCCCGCGTGCCGTTCCGGGGGGCACTCAGCCCGTAGGCTAGCGCCGCCCCCGGGGGGCGCAGCGTCAGCGCAGTGCGCACCCACTCCCCGCGCGGGGGGCAGCTGGCGGACCCAAACGCCACGTTGCGGAGCTCCTGGAATGATTTTTCAATTTGTATTTTTTTCAAATAGCCGGCTGTTTTTGGTTAGTCATTACTACTGCTACTGGTCTTTGGATAGGTATTGTGATAAATAAAAAAGAAATAGTGTCTGCCAGATGGGATGATAGGATGATAGTGTGAGATGCACCCATGCGTTCTGTCCCCTCCCCTCTTTTCCCTAATCCCCCCTCCATTGAGACCCTGACCGCGGATGCACGGGTGGACGTCTGGGATGGGGGGCCTGGCGAGGCGGGATACCAGTCTCTACACGGGTGGTTGTAATTACTAATAAATTATGATCGGGGTAGAAACTAACATCCCTACCACTGTTAATTTGGGCCGACTCTGGTTGGTTTGAGTGATGGAAACAATGACAATTATTATACATAAGCCGAAACGGTGGTAGGGGTACAAGGTACAATGAAAGCATTTGATCGCGTAGATAATCGTAAATTCATCCGTATTTTTATCACACTAACAATCTTAAAATCGCGGTATAGCTTGTTGAAAAAATCGGTAGAGTTGGCTGGACTGAAAAAAGACTCAATGGTCTTTAAAGCAGTCTAGGGAAAGGGTGGGGCTTTCATTGTACTACTGCTACTACTTTCTTTTATCCGCACCCAATGATGCATAGGGCACTGCATCGGTACACAAAGTGCAGTGTTTATTGATCATTTTACTACATGAAGGTAAGATGATCATGCTTCAGTATAAGTCCAAGGTATCACACATGAAATGTTAATATGAAAATCACATAAATAAATATTTCATGTTGACCCCCTACGGGAATCGAACCCGCGACCTCATGTTCGGTAGCCAAATGCGCTACCACTATGCTACGTGACGGCTTTAGTTGGTTAGTCATTAGTCATGTTTAAATCATGTATTCTTTCTACCACGACTAATCATCAGTCGATCAATCGGTTATGAAAATAACCCATTATTTATGATTCGGTTATCAAAATAACCGATAATTAATTATTCGATTATCTAAATAACCGTTTCTCAAAAAATCCACGTCTAGGCCATCGCAGAAATCCCATAGATCTACTACTACTTTTCCTTATCTCCACCCAGTGGTGCATGGGGCACTGCATTGGTAAACCAAATTCAATGAATCTCGAGCATTTGTTACGTGAAGGTTAGATGATCAGTCTTACGCTTCAGCGCCAGTCCAAGGAATATGAAGTATGAAGTAAAGTAAGATAATATCCCACTGCACATACCATAGCTACATCTTCTGTGATGGGAACACCTCCAGACACTGGAAACCTGGATCCTACAAGGCCCCGGCTGTTTCGGGCGTAAAGGACCTTTTCTGAAAAAAAAAGGATTTTATTATTCATTGATTTTTTTTCAAAAAAAGTACGCGTTGGATAATATTTTTGTGTAAGTTATGAACGTTAACTGTTGTCAAACCGTCGGCTGTTTGCGTCATAACTTATTTTAATGTTTTATTTTGCATATCTAGTACCTAGATTTATTTTTTAATTTACCTTACTATGATTACTACTTATCTTATGTATTTTTTTGCGTAACCTCCCTCACCAAGCACAAGAGCTTGTCTTTTTTATTGGTGAGGTATAGCGTTATGATTATTTTGTTTAATTATTGTGATATTAAGCTTTTTAAATTCGATAATGTATTAAATATATAAATATTAAAAAATAAAATAAACAAATAAATAAACTGCCGGATATGGACCTGACTTGTAGCTCAATCACAGATAACTATCGACGTAGTTAAAAACGTGCTAACCACGTGCTAACGCTAACGATTTGACCGATCACAATGACATTCGTTCAATATCACGTTCTCCGAGCCGAGCATTGCCGATCTGAGCCGAGCGGAGCCGATGCACGCGATATCGCGGCCGTACGTCAAACGTCAAATCATCGCGCTTGTCGGATTTTTATTATGTCGACTGCATTTCTCAATATTTGGCTTGCCGAAAACCGGCTAAATGCAATACGGCACTCGAGAAAGATTGAATGAAGATATGTGCGAATAAGATATATCTCGGGAAATGGCTCGCGACTAGAAGCGCTCGTTTAATAATCCCGATCGATAACTTTAAACGTGTGTTCCATTGTGATCGCGAAAACGTTAAACATCCATGGGTAAGAAATCGTTATCACGTCGCTTATTACCGAGTCGGTAGTGATCTGTGATCGAGCAATTGGGAGGATGCAAGGAAAGTCTTGGAGGCTTAATTTGGAGGTAGTTTTTGGAATCCATATGTTCCGTGTGAATTTCCATGTTATGTGTGAACGGATATGAAGTGAAAATTATTACGAATAGCGAAATGTTAAAGATGATAACTCGATATAGGCACCTTATATTTATATTCTGTATATTATGTATATCTTCATGAATTTTAGTTGGTGAAGGAATGACAAATGACACATCCCTAAACTTATATTATATCTACATAACGCTGCATAACACCATCGCACTGTTGCAATGGTCGCTATCTCGATAGGGTAAAGTGGGGAACGATGCACCATCTGGTTACTTGCCCCACCAGAATGCGGTCGGCCCACAAGAACGGTCCAACTTGCCCCAAACTACCATCTTCCGTACAGTGCATTCTGTAATCTTGCTCCTTTGAATTTTCCTCTGTTTTACTATCACCCGCCCCGACAGACTACAGTTTACTATGAAACCGACAGTTAAAACTATCCTAAATGAATTACAAAAATGATGACGTTAGTTAACTGTGAGAGTTACTAAGCGGTTTAGAGGTTTGAACATTTGAACGTAACCTAACAAAAACTATTATGAATTATGAGATAACTAATTTGAAAGATGTTGTTAAAAGTTATAATTACATTCTTGCATCTGTTTTTGCTTTGTTCATTAAAAATCCGGATCAAAGAACCGAAATTTTAGAACTTAGACCATAGAAAAAAGACTATCGATGTTTTAAAAAATATGTAGTTATTTGCTTATTTATACAAATATTATATAATGCCTTTTCAAAAAAGCGTTTATTTGCTAGAACTAATAATAGGTAATACTATATTTGTTAATATATCAAGGATTTTTAAAAAAGAACACAAACTCGAATAAGAACTTAGAAGTCTGGAAAAAATTTACGACAGTTAAAATTAACACGGGCACAATACAAAAACGAAGAAAAAATAAGATTACCATTTAGAAAAAAAGATTGTCCCAGAATTCAGAAATGCTTTTATGAACTGGGAAAAAATACGAAAAAAAATATCTAAATTCAAAAATAAAGTTAAGGTAGGTTGTATAATAGGTAATGTTAGTGTGCTTATTAGTGCATACAAAATGTGAATATAATGTTTTATATTAGAGTACATTTTATATGTTTATAAGACAATATATTGCTCTGTAAAACAAAGTTTCTTTATTTTAATTTGACATACATAATAACATAAACAATTTTACATAAATAATTTCTAAATCATAATAACTCACCTGTAAAACAAATAAACGATATTTAAAGTCTTTTACTATATTATTAGTCTTAATTAGTGTCAATTCATTTTAATATTATTTCTATAGTAACCTAGATTATAACTCTCTGTTTTACCAACCATGTTGACTGCCATATGTTGGTAAATCAGGGGCCCTGTACTTAAGTATCTACTTCATAGATGGCGCTGAAGAAATACAAGTATTTCTTTACATGTCTAAACAGTGAACGCTTTTTCAAGAAGAAAAAAAAAGAAGGAAATGTCGAGTTTTATGTCAGTTTTTTTTGCAAGAAAGAAGCGTACAACGTAGACATTATTGCTACTAATAAATAATGTGTACATTTATATCAATCAGATAAGTTATCAATGAGAAAACCTCGCGAATATGATGTTTGATTTATTGAAAACGATCGGTTTTTGTTATAAACGAGTAAGTATGTGATATTATTGATATCTCAACAGAGACAGAGAAACTCTGGAAACGAATGTGGGTTATCTAGGCGTTTACAGGGCTTATGACCTGTCATTGGCTGGGTTAAGTGGCCACTTGATGTATTACAACATTCCCCATTCCGCCCATCATCCGACAACCATGTATGACAAATTTTTGAAACTTGTATATATGCAGAGTTTGTACAGAAGAATCCACATGCAAGTTGTGATTTCGACATGCGACATCGACAGGCGTCTTCTAGTAAGTAATCAAGTTCGGATGAACCTTACCTACACCAATAAAGTTAGATTGCCCAAAAAAAAAAAAAAGGCTTAACTATATTCTCAACAGATGTCACTATAGGGAAAGAATATTAAAAATATTTGAAATCTGGCGAAATCACAACTCGCATGTGGATTCTTCTGTACAAACTCTGCATATATACAAGTTTCAAAAATTTGTCATACATGGTTGTCAGATGATGGGCGGAATAGGGAATGTTGTAATACATCAAGTGGCCACTTAACCCAGCCAATGACAGGTCATAAGCCCTGTAAACGCCTAGATAACCCACATTCGTTTCCAGAGTTTCTCTGTCTCTGTTGAGGTATCAATAATATCTGATATCAGCCCAGCATGGGTATAATCCAGTAATTTGTCTACAAGTATTTGTATTCATTCAAAATGTTGTTGTTATGAGTAAGTATGTATTGAGACATAAACTTTAGTGGATATTTTGCAAATGGACGCTACAATTGAAGCCATTATACGGAGTGATACAGACTGTATTGTTCCATTGTTATTACTGTTGAAGTTTGACAAAAGGTTTAGTCAACTGTTAGTGATATTAATTTTGAGTGCCAGAGGTCTTGGAATATGGTTAATAGGACACTTTGCGTATACAGATAATACATAATTGTTTAAGTATGTACATTCATTCATATAACATTCAAAAGATCACCATTTTTATTTCCCATCTATTATCCCAACAGAGACAGAGAATCTCTGAAAACAATGGGCCAGAAGACAATTTTTTTTAGATGGTGATTTATATATTAAGTATGAAAATTATTTTTTAAATTCATATTATGTCCGTAATTAATTTTTAAAATACCGTAATCGCGATTTCCCGCCAAAACGGGTCGTTATTTAGGTATTATGCGTCTATCAAATTTCGAGGCATTTTAACCAAGTTTTGATGTAAGTAGCGCCTAAAACAGCAAAAAAGTACATAGATACTTCTCTGGTTCTACGCATCAACTATATATTAAGTACGACTCTTTTTGTGCGCTTAGGAGACGGGTGCTTTTAAAGCATCCCTACGCCGCGAATCCTATAAACAGGAAATAGCTTTATATAACGTAACCACTACGATAATATTAATTTCTAAAAAAACGATACAAACTGCATACATTTTCATACAAACGTTCATTTTTATGATTATAGTGGGAAAGTTCTTTTACATCTGTCATAATTTGGTAAACATAACCTATGTTCATAAATGCAAAATTTATTTTAGAATGTCATTCTACACGTAATAAGTCTGAAGTTAGTTAACTGTCAATTTTTCAAGGAAACAGTTTGTTTAGCTGACACTTAGTTGATCAAACTACTCATTGTATTGTATTGATTTATGAACGTTATCACCGGAAGTGCCATTTTACCTAAAATTACGCCCTGTTTTTATAAGCTCCGTTTTTTAATATTTTTTTACGAGGAATCCTTTGAATTTTTTTATTTTTATTTTTCACAGAAAATTTTCAAAAAATCATTTCTATTCACACAAAAAAAAATACGGAATTAAAAAATATTGGAGCGTGGCCCATTGTGGATTATCTAGGCGCTTACAGGGCTTATGACCTGTAATTGCCTGGGTTAAGTGACCACTTGATGTATTACAACATTCCCCATTCCGCCCATCATCTGATAACCATACATAACACATGTGTAAAAAATATTAGTGTATTATATTATAGCTAAATTGAAAGATGTATAATGTTAGGATAAGAATAGTTGGGAAAAAATTAAGTGTAATGTACAGGAAAAAAATATTTTAGTTTATGTAAATTATAAAGTACTTAATAAATATAATAATAAATAAAAGTTCTATAAGTATGAATCCTCACAGAACGTTTCACATTTTATGTCAATTTTCGACATTTTTCAGCCATGACAGGTGATTAGCCCTGTAAACGCCTAGATAATCAACTTTCGTTTCCAGACTTTCTCTGTCTCTGTTGGGATATCGATAATATTTGAATCATTATTGTAATTTTGTGTCCTGATTCACTTTATGGTATATTACAGCTAGGCGGGATATGAATATATGTATTAGGTATATCTGATGATAAATAAATTGATATAAATTATACAAATGATCAAAAAGTATCAATTGTAGATTAAATAAATATAGTGGAGAAATTTAATGTGTTAGTTATCACGGGTTTTGCGTAATCGAGTTTTAAAATATGTACCGTTACATTGTGCAGACTTCACTTTATAGCAGATCTTTCTGGAGCGATAAATTTCTCGTAAAAATATCTGAAATCACCCGGCAGATAGTGCAGCGTATTGTGATCTCCTAAAAGGAGGGGAATGAATATATGCAATTTGCGAAAGTTGCAGTGGAAGTTTTGCTGCAACTATCATGCAGCAAATGTCTAATTAAGGCAATTTCTAAAGGAACGACACTAAGTTCTGTGTCCTGCTGCGGAATTTAAATGGATTTGAAAGTCAAAATTGTGTGAAAACTTTCCATGTTCCGAGCTGGATTCAAGTTTCATATCTTTGGAAAAATTAAAGGTTTTCAGCTATTTTCACAAGAAACGAATTCATAAATTAGTTCGCTGAACTTAACTTCAAATTAGCTATATTGTCTTTTAACATTTTTGGATAATCATTAAAAAAATACATTCACCTAGCTAAAATTAAAAAATATTATAAATAACAATAAACCAGATTTCCAATCTTTTAAAAAAAAATTTTACACGTCACGATTCATGGAATACCACATCGATTTACAAAGGGCTGAGTATTTTGACAAATTGTTTTTCACGTGAAACCAACGTAATCTGTATCTAATGTAATGTCACAGGGTAGAATACACATTACACATCACTGAAGAAAATTGAAAAATGGTCTAAGTATGCGAGAGATTTGGAGCCTGTGGGCAGGTATTGCCACGTATCTTAACTAACTAACCACCACGCCTCTTCTCCGAAGGAGAGAGAGAGAATAGAGCGCCACCCCACTCTATCCTGGCACGCTTCTCTTGCTTTCTCCACATTCATACATACCGCGATCGATGTACTACGGGTATGTACTACCACTGCTGCTGCTGCTACTCTCCTTTATCTGCATACAGTGGTGCATAGGGCACTGCATTGGTACGCCAAGTGCAGTGAATCTTGATTATTTGTAATATAACTCGGTCATTTGGTCTTCTTATTACAGGGTTCACGTAAAGAACATTGAAAGAGTCCAACATAATTTTTTGCGCTTTATTAATATTAAATTAAATATTCCCATTGTAAACATAAATTATAACTTTTTGAATATACAAACATTAGAAAATATAAGAATATTAAATGATTTTATCTTTCTGTTCAAAGTATTAAAATCTATGTTTGATTGTTATCAACTAACAAATTTAGTTTACGAGTGCCTGGTCGAGTTACCTGTAGTAATGCACTATTTTACTGTAGCCAATCGTCGACCAATTACAGTGCTAACTCACCGATACGTAGAATGCACGCACTGGCTAATAAGTACACTAACAATATTTATGTTTTCAACACAAATCTAGTGCATTTTAGGAAGCAGTGTCTGGATGCCATCTCTGGCGGTAATGAATTGCTACCTACTGTGTAATATACTGTGTAATCATTTAAAAAATGTCTATGAAAAAACCGTATGGGCGTTAAAACAATAAAATAACTAAATAAATAAATAAAAATGATCATGTACACTTCGTAAATTCAGTAAATAACCCGAAGATTTTTCAATATTTTTTTATTTTAAATCGACGAATCTCTTATCATTTTTATATTACCAGAAGAGTAAATATCTACTATCTACATAATGATATGTTACCTAATTAGGTTTTAGCGTAGGTGGTCTGATTATTCAAACGACCGTAGTTTAGACCTGAAATTCAATTATGATGATTTCCATCTAGGAGAGACATCGCACGATGAAATTACAGCAGCTCCGACTGGTTATGTCCTGGGGGAGTCATGTTTAGTCCTGGAAGCCCGGTATATAACAATCAATGCCTCCTGAACATATTACGCGCATTGAGAGGTAAATCTAATAGACAACGGATAACTTAATCCTGCATCTCTCAAATTTTTACACATATGCGTCACGCAGGTATTAATTATTATTTTATTAATTTATCTTGACCGCTTTAATTGGACATGTGGTCATTAAGTCAGAGAAGATTGCCATCACAGAACTTCCAAGCTATATTCTCTATTCGCTCAGTCAAGACCAGCGAACACTCAAGGGTCGCAAGGTCACCTGCGTTAGGGTAGGATTCCTATTTTTTGACACCATTTTAAATATATATTTTTTTATATTTATTATTTAATTTATTTGTACATATATACAAAGTAAAATTCCCGCTAAACTGCTAAACACTTTTAAAGCAGGGATTTGCTCTCTATAACATCAAGGTTTTTTTTTTAAACATACATACCTAAACATTTTTTGGCAGAATGTATTTAAAAATAAATATATGTATATATATATAATTATAGTATTTGAAAAATAAGGTTTACAATATATTTTTTTAATGCTTCTTTCGTCTTCTTTTTTTTCTCTTCATTTAGTATTTTTCTTCAGGCAGTCTATTTAAAATGCGTAGGATTATACATGCCCTGTAGCTCAATCACAGATAACTACCGACTCGGTAATAAGCGACGTGCTAATCGATTTGCCCATGGATGTTTACGATTTCGCGATTACAATGGAACAATGTTAAAAGCGATCGCCGAGCCGAGCATTAAACGACGCAAACTAGTCGGCGAGCCGATTCCCGCGATATATCGCTGCCGTACGTCAAACGTCAATCATCGCGAGTGTCGGATTTTTTATTTATGTTGACTGCTTTTCTCAAGCCAAAATATTGAGAAAAGCAGTCGACAAACCGGCTAAAAAATCCGACAAGCGCAAAGATTGAATGAAGTTTGATGTACGAATAAGATATCGCGCGCAAATGGCTCGCGACTAGAAGCGCTCGGCTAATAATCCCGATCGCGGTAACTTTTAACGCGTGTTCCATTGTGATCGCGAAAACGTTAAACATCCAGGGTAAGAAATCGTTAGCACGTTTTTATTACTACGTCGATAGTTATCTGTGATCGAGCAACTGCATGGTCCTGTCTCCGTACACATTAAGCGCTCTCTTCTCTATATATTTTCCTTTTATTTTTCGCCGCGCTCCATATATTAATTTATTTTTGTGATTTATTTTTCTTTTGATTTAGATAATTTTAACAGCAAAATAGCATTTAAATGTACATGGTGGATAAGTTTGAATGCGTTGAAATAATTTTAAAATGGGTTAACGATTCAAGGATAACATAGACGTCGCTGACGCATGCGTTATGATCGGAACTTTTATTATAATTAAAAAAATTGAGGACTCTGATACGTCACCGATCGGATTTTTTAAAAATCTAAAAAATTTACTCATATCACAAAAATTTATAATGCACATAAAGAATATTTTTTAAGACATAAACAGACTTTTTTTTTTTTTTGTGGTCCAACCGTAAAATAGATGTCAAGACTCTCGTCTTGTGAGTCCAGAATCTAAACCAATACAGTCTGAAATGGACTACATGTCAAAATAGTGGACTGTCAATAATAGATTCAATATTTTGTAAATATAACACTGTTACTTTGGTTGATAGGATCACGGTCTTTGAGTGGACAAAGGTTTAGGTATTTATTAAAACTTAAAATATAATATTTTGAACCGAGTTGTGGTCTAGTGGACATTCGAGACTCCGGATTAGAATCTCTAGGCTCGAATCCCACTCCAGCACGACTTGTTTCGTGCTTTCTGGCACAGTTATTTCCGACTATTTAAAATCCCGAAATTTTAATGTTTAATTTATCGTAAGAACTGAAATGTTTCTTTTTTATTTTAATTTAAAAAAATAGATAATAAACTACAAGAAAAATCATTGGTTTTATTGTTAACAATGTCAAATATCTAAAAATTAGGGCCCTAGGTTTGTAGGCAATAAAACACTCCAAAAAAACATTCTTGTTAAAAAAACATAATTAACCACCGTAGGTAGAGTCAGATAATAAAGTACATAAATAAATATAATAAAATGTATAATTTGCGTTCCGCTGCGGAAAATCCGCTAGGAAATTTCCGCTGAATCCTCATTCTTGTAAACAAACGTACTTTTCGTATTTCCCGCCCTAAGTAGAGCCAGTAACGAGTGAGGTCCGAGATGAACCCACACAATATTTCACCGAAATACGTTCCCTCCGTAATAAGTGTCACTGGCATCTCACCTCTTCCTCATTTATGTTTTTCTGGTACCTGGTACTGACTGTTTTCAACCCTTGCGCGGTGTGGTTGTCGTGAGTTACAATTTTTTTAAACATGTTCGAAAAAGAATTAATAGCATGTTCGAAGACCAAAATAATAATAATAGTTTTTGTAGTTTATTGTAGTGTACTCCTTAAGAATGTATTACATTTAAAGCCCCCGGTACGCAAATTTTGAGTAGTGAAATAGAGTGCAAATATTTTTGTTACAGCAGTTAATATTGACGATACTATTGACGAAATTTATGCTTAAATTTTATTGATAGTGAAGGAAATCAATCTTCAATAATGTATCGAAGTAATCATATATTTTTATTTTAGTCGTATATATTTATATGATAGGGATGATGTTCAGGACAGAGTAATGTGGCGTTATATCCTCTCTGCCTACCCCTTCGGAGAAATGACGTGATGGTTAGTTAGTTAAAAATAAATGGCATGCACAATCAACAAACAAACAATCAATCGTTTTCAAATAATAATATTCTTTTTATGATCGTAATTTTTTTTGCAGCAAGAATTTTTTCGATGTGATTTTTATTGTTTACACAATTTTTCAATAATATTTTTAAATTTCAATTCTATTTCTTCTATCACGATGGTTTCGTGTAAGAGTAAAAACAAATTTACACTACCCGGATCCCAGAGAGCGGAGGAGGTTTTTGGAATAAAACAACTCATGTTGAACGATAGCGTACTCCGCGCGATAACTCTTCGCTTTGACGGCGACACACACCTACCGACTAGTTATGTGCTCCTGATACAATGGCTTGGTTCTGACGAACTGCTGCGAGAGAGCGCTGCTAGTACTATTCTAACCGCGATTGAATGACGCACCTTCTCTGCTTCCTGATAGCCCGGTAATTGCAAAATTTGATCGTAGTTTGTCTACGCGAAATGGATTGCACGGCAAAATGGCGGATTGACAGAACCGCAAATTTGATGCATGACGTAGTAATTATTATCATGTCTCATATTTTAGATTGAAGTATGATTACGTACGTGATAATCATATATCAGTTTATCCTTGGAGGAATCACTATAATAATAATAAATTTATCGATGTTAGTTTATTTTTAAACCGTGTACATTATTCTCTCATTTTTTTTTTTTTTTTTATTATTTCATTCCCATTTTAGAAGCATCGTGAGAAAAAAAATATCTCATTGATTTCAATAGATGTGTACTCAATGTTTTTTTGTAAATATCTCACTATCTCAGTTTACTCTATAACCATGTAAATACAAAAATGCATTTTAGTAAACATTACATGCAAATAATTAAAAAATAAATTATTACAAAGTAGTTTTGCTGCATGCTTTCAACGTTACTTATTTTTTTATATTTCATTTTACTTTCGTCTAATTTATGCAGTGCCCTATGCGCCATTAGGTACAAGTAATGAGAAAATAAAGAGAAGGTAGCAAAAGTATAAAGCTTCAGTACTCGCTTTAAAACTTTCAAAATATTCAGCATTTTTTCGATGAGCACTGAAAAACTGAAAAATCGCTTGAAGATGAGAATGTTATTTTGTTGACTGTCGTGTGTACCAGGGCTACATAGACGCTGTATATCGCAGAAATAATGTTTGGTTATTCTCTGTGCAAGGGGAAAATTTATTCCTGGCGTCACATACCGACGTTAAAATACCAGGAGCACAGAAAGCGGAGTGGGTGTTTATTTTTCTTTCAGCGCCACATCAAACCGTGTTGAATATGAATGTGGGTTGTATAAACATTTTGTATGCTGATAAGAAAACGTTTATCTGCTGTGTGTTTACAGAAGAAGTGAATGTGAAATTATCTCTTTAAGTCCATGTTCTCCTAGAATCCTATTAAAAGTACTACGTAACAAAAATTCCACATAAAAATAATAATTGCGTACTTTTGAGTACGAAAA